>LUCM01004379.1:62612-90643 GCA_008360955.1 Fasciolopsis buskii | reverse complement strand
CTTGCATCGTTCCTTCGTCGGAAGAACGGAAGTTAGAAAGGTTCCCTGTAGAAAGGATGCTGGAGGTATTCGGGCGATCGATGCTTCGCGGCTGTCACCACCTCAGAAGGTATTTTTGGGAACCTTAACCGGAGCCTTTGATTCAAAGGTCTCACCCAGAAGGAAGTAGGCCGTCAAATTGGCACGGGAACTCGGAACAAGCGTATACTTATTACTACCCACCCTGCTCGAAGCACTGGACAGCACAGTCCTGATTATCTTGCGCGACGACCGATGCGGTATGAAATTCACAGTTTTGTGCTATTCGTTGAAGTTTTTGGACGAACGCTGATAGGGACTGCAGCCGGTAGGCAAGAGAACCATTAAGGTCCCCAGTCGAAGACGAGAACCTGTCCACGAGATTGTGTGGAGTGGCTGAGTGGAAGCTTATCCATTTGGACCAATTACACTTCCACTCAGTTTTCCGATTTAGATACCAAATCAAATCAACTCCCAGCTTGAAAGCCCAGGAGACTACCTCGTCAGGCCCCTACCCGTTAACCTTTCAGGCTTGATTGGATCTGTGGCATGAAATAGGCCATGGTGTATATTTCGTTGGGTCACGGAGACACGCAAGCCGTTACACACCACGTCAGTGTGCGACCTCTTTGTGACAGAATGACTAGGTTTGGCGATCTGTCATATTTTTCGTGATTACTTAGTCCTAACTGCTGCAGTTGTCAGGGTGCCTGCCCGACGACTCAAATCCTATAAATCTACGCGCTTCTTGAGCTTTTTCTTTGATTGATTGTTACTCCTACCTAAGTGGCTTTATTAGTCGACTTATTGTTCGATGCCATCGACCATTTGTCGATTGTCATGTCGGTCATATTTTCGTTTGCCTTGGCTTTTTGTTTCTCTATTAAATCACTTGACACAACGGTGTTCGCCTGAAAATAAGGTCAGTTGGTCGATGGAATAAACATCACTGTTATAGGATTCACGTTAGAGTCTAATGTCTGGCGGTAAGTGTACGCTACGTGGGTTTGTCAACCAGTTGCAAAAGCGAGGCGATGAAAAAATACTACTGAACCAGTTAATCTTATTTGTCTAAAAATGTTGCATACGCTAATATGCATAAAAAAATACAATGTTAGAAAGTCTACCGAATGTAGTCAAGGTTTTAAGTGTTTAGGAAGCTAAAACAATTTCCTTACCTGGTCGGATATTATTGCCGGTTGGCCATCACAATGGACAGAAGGAGGCGTACTAAGAATAGCAAACAACTTAGTGAATCAAGAACTTATTGTTGGAAAGTTTGCACCTGAGGACAAGTATGCAAACGAGAAACGTGAATGTTCGTCAGTAGTAAGGAGGAGGCATATATAAGAAGGGTGCGCTGCAAGTTGTAAGACTCGGATTTACCAAACCCCCTTTAGCATTGAGGGTTCCTAATGCGGTGAAATAATTACATTCAAGTTGGATCAAGCCTGGATTATTTTGGCCGACCACAGTTCTTTCCGCTCTTGATGCGCTGCATACGGTAAGTCCAATTCATGCGTAGAGAATGTATTGAAGTTACAAATGTACATCTGCGTGCTTTCTCATCTTTCTATCCACTTCGCCCTGAAAAAAACGAGTTTGATTTTGGTGGTTTCATTACTCGCCGTTTTATTTTAGTAGTAGTTGATCGGAAATAGTAACGGAATGATTAGTCATGAGATGTCTATTCTTGTCCTGTCATTCTTGTGGATGTAGCGTTGCTAGGCTTGAAGAACTAGCTTCCTGATCCTCCAAGTTGAGAGTTGATTTGAGGTGACTGCTGAAAGATGAGTGGAAGAACAATTAATTCATGCAGACGGGCTTCCGCTCAGGCACTTCCCGCTCTTTTGTGGACAAGCTCTTTACTGAGAATCCATATCATTCTCCAACTTAGCGGCCGGACATCCTACTAGTACTCCCACAACGAAGAGCTCCATATTGCATCAGTGGTCGCGCAGGGTAGGAAGGACCGCGCTTCTCACTGCATCGAGCCGGGTGGGTAGTAATAAGTTTGCCGCTGCTCAAAGTTCCTTCTCTTTTGCCCAATCTGTATCTTCTGTTCCCAACCATCGTTCCTGTTCCCCTCTGCCTACCCTGTAATGCTCCTACGGATAACATGCCCGATATAAGGAGCGGATATTGCCGAATAGCATCGTAAGTAATTTTCAGTCTTGTTGACCACATCTTCTCAAGCCACTTTAACGTGAGTACTCCCATGTAGATCAGTCAACAAGGGTATTTAACACTCATGCTGGACTCAATGGGGTTTCATGTTTGCTGCGCTAGGAAAACCTGAATCCAGTTTATATATGTGTACACATAAACGGATGCAAGAGGGGGCAAGGGAACAAGAGGGGAAAACAACAAACGATAAGGAAATAGGTTTTGCTTCTTCTGTTTTTACCGTACACAGTTCGCGACTTTGTGTTCCGTTTTTGGTGTTCTTTACCGAACACGAGTTCCACAGGCAGACGATGCAGCACTCGAGCCGCCGACTTCTAATCTACACTACATCTATTGGCCTCTTCAACCAGGACAGTTCTTATCTCGTGTGCCCCAACCATGAAAGCGAAGACACCAACCAATTCCAAAGCCGAAGCTAAATTCCTGATACCTTTACGCCAAGACATGGCCTGACTTCCGCATCGCTTTTTCAGCCGTCTTCAGCACATGCTAAAAAGAGCGCAAAATGGTACACGATTGGCAGACACGCGAAACCTTTCAAAGGCATCGTAGCCATGTAGGGCAATTACTTCAGTGAAAGGTCAACTGTCTGCACCCAACACACGAAAGCGCACTTCGTCATTCCTCACCCGATGTTCCTATCAGATTCAAGCAATGCTTCGGAGAAATCCGTAATCGAATAAGATATGTCGCCGGTCCTCCTCAAGGCGGAACAGTCAAGTCAAGAACATTAAAAAAATGTGGATTGTATACTCTTCCCTTGAGGGGAAGCCAGATGTTAGATCGGGGCTTTAAGTGCCGTAGATCCGCAAAAGTTACTTTGGCTTTTGCAATTTGTGACGTAGTCTTCTCCCTAACACCACCACCAGTAGTGATCAAATTCTCGAGGTACTTAAATTTACTGACTACCATCAACTGCTCATCAGAAAGAGTGAGCACAAGCAAAGGCTTCTCTCAATCTTGAACGAGCACCTTATATTTTGAAGGTGCAAAGTAAATACGGTATCGGGTTACTTTAATCGCCAAGCGGTCCAACGCGTGCTGGAATGCTTGTGCACTGCCGTTCAGTAAGGCAACGTGATCGGAATACTCTAAGTCAAAATTTGTCTCCTTGGAAGAGTTCTACTCTACCGCGTACTAGACCAGGTAAGGCGTTCTGTAGAACATCCTATATGGAAAAGTTGAAAAGAAATGGAGATACAGGGCATTCTTGTCATATTTCATTGGAGAGGGCAAAATCTAGCCATAAGCCCTTGTCCGACCCGAGGGATGACGATACAACTCTTTGCGGATCGACACATACATCTCAGATAGTGTGTGCATCGACAAACAGTGTTTTAATGTAGACCTATTGACGGCGTTGAAGACTGCACGAATGTTCACAAGCACAACAATCGTTGGACTTTGGAAGGCAAAACGATGCCCGAACAACTGCCGGAGAGCAAAGATTTGGCCGATGCATCCACAATCCTTGCGCGATCTTGCATGCTCCTTGCGATTGTGCTCTTCGCGCGTGTTGCACACCCTGCGAATAATTATGGACACTGGATGCTTTGAATGTCGAAATTAAACTAATATCCCTACGGTTAGTGCATTCACTGCGGGAATCTTTCTTGAGAATGGGCATTTCAGCTGGGTTGAGTAATCTCTTTTATGAGTGTCAGATCGTCGAGAACTAGGGTTAAAGGTTTGTTTTATTCTTTTCTTTTCCCCGACTTTGCATAGATTTGGTGAATGGCCATCAGAGCCGGCGCTTTGTGACCTGCTAGCCCTGGGATTTTTCTCCGAGTTGTCGACTGTTAAAATATATCCTTTGAAGCTGGGCACCGGCTGTGGAATGGGATTGCTTTGAGCGGAGCTGCGACTAAACGTCGGCTCAACTGATCTTTTATTTCTCCCGCCTAGCATGAAAGACGTTGCCGCTGGTTGTGAACTGGGGGGTCTTCAGCTTCGCATACAGTTTCGCTCACACACGGTGATTTCTTACCGTTCGCTCCAGTGATGTGAATGAATAAAGTGAAACCGCTTGTGGGAATTTCCCAAGCTGGGAGTACGGCGTGGGAAGGACAGTAATATAAACCCAGGATTCGGGTATTGTGGGTCAACTTAGTGCTTCTAGTATCTCGTCTAGATATTTATTGCGCACTTTATGAGATGAGGCGGCTCATGTTGTGAGTCAAGGTGGTATGGGAATGGTCTTGAGTGGAAAGGCTGAAATGGTGTTTCTGGACTAGATCTTTGTCCATCGTCGTTTGTGCGTCATAGGACTGACTCCAGGGTTCAGTCAGCGTTCGAAAGGATAACTGTGTTAAGCTCCATCAGGCTGCCAAACTCACGTAAAAGGACCAGTTATTTGACGAACTCGCAAACATTTTTTCGTAGAAGCAAGGGATCTGACAAGTGGTTTTACTGCAAAATTTGGAAAACTTATTGGTGGTAGACGAAAGTACGCTGTCGTCCAGATCCTTAACATCCCCATCTGTTGAGACCTTATGGGGTTCCATGGCACTCTAAGTTTCATCGCCAAGGTTGCCGGTTCTCTCATCCGCTTTTGTGGTGAATTCTAACAGATATAGGATATGCTCCTTCCAATACACTCATGCATGGCGCGTGCAATAAAAATAGAGTCTTGTTTCAATGGGAGTTCGGTCGTATCTGCTCACCGTACAGATAACGGAGATAAATGTCTCAGGTTTTACATTGGACTCGAACTTCCGACACAGTTCACGTGGTACAATGATAGGGGGCGTTGACTCCAAAGGTACTTTGAGTCCGTTTGAGCATATCTCCGTAAGCTGCCGTTAGCACGGTTCTGTTCGAAACCGTAGATCGTACTGGTCCAGGTACGTAGAATTTGATTGAACATTAGTCCAAATGGGATTTTCTCTGCAGCTCGGTTGACCATGCAGATTTGTCTGACCCAGATGTTAGCATCGGTTTCGAGCATAAACTACGAGAATTGTGAAAGCTGGCGAGTCAAAATAGCCGAGTAGCTGAAAGTAGCAGCTACCTCGGACAACAGTAAAAGACTGCTTAAGCTTATACGCAACACCGACGAGTGACGAACTTTGATTGGTAAGACTGTATCTGATAGAAGTGGATAGTTTATTCATAGAACTCATCAAAGGCTCGATTGCTGGTGAGAATATTTGAAGGGATATTTTAGTTGACTGCATTCTAGTGTACTTACTCTAATATCAACAATTGTAAATCCTTGTAGGGTGTCGCTTGATGACCCAACAGAATTGGAATTAGAGTCGGAGATCTCACTTTTGGGATGGGTATGGTACTCCGGTCCCTACGATGTCTCCGCAGTTCTTTTCAAACTGGATGGATAGACATTGATGATGCTCCGTTACACTTGGAAGGAGCAGCGTGTTTTATCGTTATGGGACGAACCACTGTACCCATCTTTAGGAGGGGAATATTCAATCACTAGAGTAGTTACTGTAAGATCGATTTAATTCCAGTGGTTACCATTATTTCAGTTTGCTAATGCTGCATCGTCTGGCAGATTCGCAAAAATGACATCCGCTAGGAACAGGCCGGATTTCTCCCAGGTTGAAGTTGCATCGACCAGATTCTTACCACTCGCCAGTTAATTAAAACGCACCGCACACACAAACATAAACACAACTTCACTCATTAGGGATTTTCGTCGAATTTAGTCGACCAGACAAGGCTGGTCAATGCTCTTCTGCGAAGCGGCAGGCCATAAGTTGGCGCAGCTGTTGTGATTATTGTATTCGTATATATCGGATTCATTCGAAGGGACTAGAGGTGTTCGCTGTTTTTATTCAACTTTGTCATCAACCAGGTAATGGGGATTACTTTAAGCGGTCTTCATAATGGAGGCCTCTAACCATCAAATGATGAAAAATTGTGACTTAGATTATTTGGATGACCTTGGATCTTTGCTGGAATGTACGGGACATGTGAAACATGTATTGGACAAACTAGGGCAGGCTGTTGCGGGATTCGGCCTGTGCTTCTCGCATTCTAAGTGTAACGTGCTGTCACAAGACTGGATGCCAATAACTTTGACTTTGATACTCGATTGGGAGGAACTAACCATTGTTAACTGTTTCACTTACTTCGGTAACCGCTTGACGAAGGATATTAGCACGGTATTCGAGGCGATTGTTCGTATATCCGAGGCCGAAGTGATATATGCTGGAGTGGAGCAGGTGTGGGGCTGACCTAATATGCCGCTGAAGTTGAAAGGTCATGTTTACTGTACCGCATTGCGTCCTGAAATATGCCTGCCGAAGATTTTCGGCGTTTGGAGGTTTCTGACCATCGACGTTTGCATAGTTTCTCTAGGATGGGATGCAGTGACCGCATGAGTTATGTGAAGACTAACTGTGAAGCACTGGATATCGATTCGAAGGGTTATCCTATTAAAACATCGAGCTTAGTAAATCTCGTTGATCGGGTCAGTTGTTGAATATAATGAATGCACGTCTACCGTGCCGTGATATTTCCTCTGTCCGTCCCACAGATTTGAAGAAGCCATGTGGAGGTCAATAACGAAATTGGATCAGTTAAGTGCCCCACGTCTGCTTGATTCAGGTCCAAACGATCCTTCAGTCAGCTGCCGGAGACACTGTAGGGCATGGCAGCTAACCGGTACAAGCGGCGATCATGTTGTCATTTTCTGTCAAATGAGAGTGAGTGACAGAATGTGCATTTGTAGAGTTAGACTGCATTCCATCCATTGGGTACCACGGCATTCTTCTCCACCCGTGTAGTTTCACTCTCTGTCCACTTCGTTTAATCATTCTCCGCATAGCACCGTGTAATTCTGTATCGAATGCAATGGTCATTGGGGTTTTCCTTGGTGTTCGATGCTGTACGATGATGATGACATGACGATATTTGTTTTATGTTCCGTAAAATTAGAATTCATCCCTGCAAGTGGTTGCATTGTCTTGATCATTTTGTTTCCTAATGTTTTTTGAGGCCCTGGCTGCAGTTATTCACTTGTAGGCGGTTGGTACATTACGGTCTTAACCTGATCAACTGAGCACGACGAGTTTTCTTGCACGAACAGGTGCAGTGTTCCAGGGTTACCAGAGATACCAAGTAGCATTTTCAGACTATCACTGTTAAAAGTTTCTGTGCGGTATCTTTGAGTGGGTTTATCAGCAACTTTGTTTCCTATGGCGGAGCGGTATATGATATCCATAGCAGGACCGATATAGTTCAACTCGGCAACATTGTATTTCGCTGCTATTGATTCTCCACCTCGTTTGAAAATTGAGGGTGAAGGCAAATGAAATCTGACCGGTGACTTAAATCAAATGATTATTCAAACGGACTCTGTTATGGCATAGGGTTCTTTCTCAACTGAAGCGCGAAGATGTTTGCCGGATGATAATGTTCTGGAGAAGAAAGCGAGGGCCGCCAGTTTTGTTCAAACGGTGTAGCAATTGCGGTATCAGATGCATCCGTCTCCAAAATTAGTACGGTGTGGGTATATTGTAACAACAATAATTTGGTCAAGTAAAACTTAATGGCTTTTGAATGCATTCGTTGGGACTGACGATAACGGATATACTTTGTTACCAGGTGTCAAATGAATTTTGTCTGAAACCAGTGAGATTAATGAATGTATCTCCTAGCCACTCGTTGTCGCTGTTTGAAATTAGGAGGTGAAGCCATTTTAATAAAGGATTTTAAGCGGTCAGGATCGGGCTTGATCATCGCAAAGGCGAGTTTATAACAGAGCAAATCCACATTATTAGTGGCAGACATGCATTTTTATCATTTGGTTTTCTTTCATATTTTTCTACTGAGGCAAGATATGGGTGTAAATGTCTGTGGTGTTTACCTTTGCCACAGACTACAACTTTGTCTTGGCTAATGGAAGCTACTGTAGACTGAAACGAAGCGACTCTGTTAGTGACACAAAAAATTCGTCAGAAAAGATGCAATTCGCTACGTCTCATGGATATTATCGATCTGATCTTCAAGACCTGGGAGTTGGTGTGCGCCTTCCGGGTCAAGCGTCGTACTACAGGTGATACCTAAGTATTTCCCTCCACTCTGTCACCGTCGGGTAGGCATCCATTCAGTTGAATCTATTGATATTTTGGCTATACCGTATAACCTTGCGTCCGGTTTTGGGGCAAACAAAATCGGATCAGTAGCTGTAGAGACTGCAAGTTTGTGGTATGTCCCTTGTGAAAGTTGGCAAATAGCTCTTTGGGTTAGTCATTTGCATTGAGAATGCCACTCCGATCGACAGAAGAAGCACATGCGTCTTACAATTACTACTGAAGTTTCTTCATTATGCGAGTTTTCTGTACTTTGACTTGAGGTTTGGTCACTGGCCCTGACACAGCGCAAAGAGAGATGTCGATTGATATGACTAGATCTAATGTTGGGGGATCTTGTGAGATTTTGCTTCTTCATGAGCTGATTTGTAGAGAAATATCCTGTAATCCAAAGGCCGTTCACGCTTGAAACCATTTTACATCCCTGTAATGAAGGTATCCCGTACAGCAGGTTTGCTTTAGCACTAGCAGATTTAAAAGTTTATTCCTTCCTTGATAGTCGGAGACATTGCATAACCTGGTCCCAATTCTCCCTAGTATCTTGTTTACATGTAAGTAGAAAATGATGAGGAACACATTGTTTCTAGGCTGAATGTATATGGATTGAAGTGTTGTTTTGGCTAAGTCGTATCCGTGACAGTCTAATGTGGATCTGAGAGCATCCCGGGAATTCGGATATTCTTAAAATCGATCAGATTGAAGGCAGTGTTCCATTTTTCAGGTTGGTAAATTGTCATAGGCGTTTTTCAGCCAGATACGGTAACGAGAAAATGAGAAAGTATTGAGAAATAAGTTAAGTGGCATTCGCCTAGAAATGTTAGGCACGCTGAAATGTGAATGAAAATAACCAAAACAAACGAGGTTGTAAGCATTCAGTGAATCAGGAAACCGACAACATGCGCAACACGGTTTCTGAAATTCAGCAGAAGTTTAAGCAAAGTGTCGGCCCAATAGTGTGTCACCACGCCGACGGGTCTGAAATATTTTTCAGCAAATGAGTCACGGTCCAGCGCCCTCAGACAGAGTTGTAAAACAAACTAGAATATCAAAATGATGCGCCGTGGCAATTTGTTCACTGTTAACTCGAAAATTCAACGACCTATCCGATTATCCCATACTATGAGTCTGCTGTAATTTGGCAATGTATTTCGATGCCGTGGTTGGTCGTATTGATGCTATTTTGTTTACTTGGGAATACAAAACCGTTGTTTGATCAGACGTTTGCATCCTCTTCTTGTACCTTTTAAGCGGAGCAAATGCCCTATGGTTTCTTCTTGACTCCCATATTTCACATCTGTTCCGTTATTTGTAGGCAACCCAATATGTGTTTGTTACGATCCATTGAGTCAAATAGTTTTGACTTTTGTGCTGAGAGGAAGGAAATAATAATCTCGGTTCGCTCACCGTTTCATGGATGAATGGTGTTATTTTGTAAACGCAAGTTGAAGTTCGCTTGCGGGCCGGATAACTTTGAAACACGTAATATGTAGTTTGCAGGTCATCCTGTAAACAATAAGGAACAAATGTCCAGTACTCACTAATGTAGTAGGAGCAGTTGTTGCTAGCCTGAGATTGTGATGCGCTACGTCAGGTACAGTAGAATCGAAGAAATTTCGCCACTTAGTCGTGATTTCATTGACAGTCCCGAATTTAACGATCAGAAGCGTGAGCTCCTTGGTATGAGTCGTTTTTGCTTACTGTCAGAGAGAGAGAGAGAAGGAGAGAGACAAAGACCAAAGACGACGAAAACGTAACTTCGTGGTGCTTCTTTGTTTATATGGTTCGCGAGGGTCTTATGCCATCCGCTTTCTGAAGTTCGATTTCGTACATCTGTATGATTATGACTCCACAATACCGTTCGATAATTAACGTCAGAACGATAACCTTTATGCACAGTCGACCGAATACTGGTTCTTTTCTAAATCGCTTAAACTGGTTCAGTAATGTTTACCAGTTTTGATGCTTAGTCTGCTTCATTCTTTCCACTCCAAAGCAGTATTATTGAAAATAATCCACATGTCCGCTGTTCCCACGATTGTCCAATTTTTTTGACGAAAACGTTTCCGTTTTGTGCGTTAGCTTTATTCTCTGGCGGTTAATTTCTCGCTAAAATAGACTGTGATGATTGACCTATTTTTTAAAAAGGTTGTTGTGAAACTGAGGATGAAATTCGGAGTGAGGACAAGCGTTTGTGGGCGAGGTTCTGTTTGTGTCGTGCTTGTTCGAACTTGCTTAGATGGATGAACATATTGCAATCGGCGCGTTACACTAATCACTTCAATCGATTTTTCGTGAAACAAAATTTGCAAACAAGACGTTTCGTTCACGAGTACTTCACTTTCCTTCGTTTGTTACTCTCATCGTTCTCATACTAATTTCCACTCCTTTCGTAAACTCCGGGTTGTTTGGCGTCTGTGATCTTTTTCGTGATCTCTTTTCTAATCGTGTCATTAGCGTGCTTTTTTTCGTATATGAGGCCACGGTCATGACTCGTTCACCCAACCTTCTGAACTGGTTCGCTGTTTTTGGGCGAATCCCCGAACGAGCATACTTGATCAACTATAAGCTTTCTATGAACAATAAGCAGTTCTCTGCCAGTCGTTCTCAACCCGTCTTTGCATGAATTGCCTGCGTGTGCGTATATATATATATATATATATATATATATATATATATAATATATATATATATATATATATATATATATACATATACATATATATACATATACATGCATGTGTGTCTAGGTAGGTGCGTGCGATGGATGAACTTAAATCATCTCACTCGCATATCCGAAGCGTTTCGAATTTGGGACATTTCGTCCTCCCATTTCCACTTATCAACGCCCTTCTCAGTGAACCTGTCATGAAATGACCGAATGAGATGCAAACCATTGAAAAGCATGTTATCGAAATGGAAAAAACACTTCTGTACATGGTTCATCTACACTTCGGTTTGCTGGTCACCTGTTCTGACATACCCTGAAGGTAACGTAATTAGTACTGTGGTAGTTTGACGAATGAACTCCTGTGATTGCCTCGTGATGGGTTGTTTAGTTCCGATTGTCCGGAGGCATTTGGTCTGCTGGTCTGAGTCACCACAATCGGATTTGGATCAGTGTCCAGGGCTAGGAGATTAGAGAGGCAAGGTAAGTTTGCTGTTCTCGTACACCGGGTGACAGCAGATCAGACGTTTGACCGGCGATGATCAAGCGGCTAAGGGCTTGTTACTGCAAAAAAGTCAGAGGCTCGAATCCCACTTCCAATGATTAGTTTGTTGGAAGACGGCAATTTGCAATCACTCAGGCCGTTAGCATGCCTTACTTTTAGAGGTGCTATATGATGCTATGTCACTTCCATTTTCGGGGTGATTGTCGCCGTCCCCAGTGTGGTTATCCCTAATAGCTATGAGATATTCTTCCCACTGCACTCATATCTTCAGTTTCTCCCCCCGGTCTGCGAAGTGGAATGGGGTAAATTGGCCTTGATAAATCGTATTTTGCGAGACCGTTGGGATGGTTGTTCATTGCACTCTACCTGTGTATTATGGAGAAACAAAAACAACTGCATGCTTGATAACAGTTGAATTATCCAAGTGATCTAAGGTTTTCGATTCTGAGTGTGATATCGGTTTTTCTCTGGTGGCTTAAAATTCACAACGATTGGCCGCTTCCTGGAAAGCAGCAATTTGTTCGAAATGTGACTACACAGCATGATCACAAGTTTTTTGTATAAATGTTTTGACAAGCAGGTCTACAATCAATCACACATCCGTTGTGAAAGAGGTTAGTCACGTTAATCGAAACGTCACCAAGTCACATAACGTGATCTTTTTCTCTGACTTGGAACTCATTGCTAATGGGGAAACTTTAGGACCGATGTAAATCACAAATATGATTGTATAATTTTTGCCGTCGAATTTATCCAATCAATGAGTTGTAAACTGATAAAAGTATGAAAAACATTTAGAGAAAGTGATTTGTGTTGCCTAGCCCGTCTTCTGACTGGGACTGGAGGAATCGTCGTCAAATTCTGCCAGCGGCGAATAAAGTGGGCGCAAGATGATTGACCCTACGGTCGCGAAACATCGGTGGCGTCTGAGATGCAAAAATATCACTAGATTCCGTTGTTGGCACTGACTGAATTTAACTATTATTTCCTACCTCCTGTAGAGTTGAAAATTCGGTTAGAGTGGTAAGACTAGATTAAGGCGATTGGGACGTGTTATGGGTATGCCCACAAGACGCCTCCCTCATTGCATGTTGTTCGTATAAGCGCAGCTTGATTGCCACGTTCGAGTCCACGAAATTCCCTTTAACGATGGTTGAAAACAATTAGCTGAATCACCTGTGTCATAGCCAGTGGCTTTCTCTTATTGTAAATATTTCTGTTTTTTGTTCAAGTCAATAATTTCCGTTTGACTTTTTACTATATCCTTCTGCTCTGAATGGATGATGCTGTGAGGACACAATCAAAACCGGAGATCGTTGGTGTAAATCTTATGGTTGTAAATTCCGAGTTGAACTGAAAAGAAAGAAGCGAATTCCTCTGTCAGCAGCTTCTCTGGAAATTGCGAAGAGTGCTGGGCCTGTGATCCGAAATGCTTAGGTCTTTTGATCTGAAGCCGCGAGCGAAGCTTTTTAAGACAGCCCTTCGTTTTGGTTTGGATGTCCGGATAGCATAAAGCTCACAGATAAACTACGAACTGGATGATTTAGGAGAAGAGTTTGGATTTTTTTTGGCCTGTATGATCAAGCCTACACGAACAGCTCTTTTTCTGCTCCGTCTCTCTTATACTTTTCCTCCCTCCCACTATGGTCCCGATGCCACTATGTCTATATTGAGATGTGTGCAAAATTTATGTACTCACTATCATATCCTAATTTGCCGGAAAATGCTCTCGTCGGTGCACCAATCCGAATGGAAGTGATGGCTGGTTAGTCCCCTCAAACTGGGTCATTTTCGCTGGGGTTTCGACTGCTTGAAAATCATCCGGAATGAAATAGAATACCGTGGAGGTTGAACTAACTTTTTGTCATTGCCTTTCATGACTTGTTGTTTCTAAACCTGAGTTTACTTCTAATTGCTAAACTGGTTCCGTTTTCATTAGATTTCATCATCTCTCGTCAATAGTTTCTGGGGTGCCCTATCGTGGGGTGAATACTGCCGATCCTGTTTAAGTAAAGTCAACTACAAATCGATTTGCCTCTTTGACATTTCAAAAGCTGGTCCTGCCAAACAAGCGGTTTCTTCGTTGCCTAGGTTACTTGGTGGTTTTTTAACCTCACCACCGGCACGTCGTTTGTCTGGATTTGTTGTCCAATCAAAACTATTGATTTATCAACTTCGGGCTACACCTTTTTTGTTCTCCAGAAATAACACACTGCTGTGAACTTAATTTAGCCACCAGCCTAATGCACCTGAAATGACAATTGGACAGGTTATCTGAATCGCTTATGCAGCCTACGAGACTATGGATGAACATTTGTGTACCACTAGCAAATGGAGGTTTTGAAAATCGTGTTCGGAACGCCGATGTTGTCGTCTTTACAATCTAGACCAAATTGTTTACCTTTCACTTTATTCAGGAGGATCATTTATGGAGTATCGTTCTCTGTGTTCCAACACAGCAGAATAGTTATCTTTGCTGATACAACAATTGGTTTTCGGATAAAGTTTGGAAAATAAAAGCGGGATTAGACTAAGCTCATCCTTCGCTCCTAAGGTTATTCTCGAATCGCACAGAATGGATCAAAGCCTCTGCTATTGAACCAGTTAGATTTCCTTGCTCGCGATGTATAGCTTCTGACACACACTCACACACACACACACAAGGTTGGCAGACCCAGTCGGGAATCATGATTTGTGCCACCTGAGGCAACGAAGCAGATGGTCTGGTCGTCAGTGAACATTTTGATGTTCCCTGACTCTTTTGTACTACTGGAATGATTGGCAAAAGCTATGATGTAATTTTGATCATTATGTTCTATATCGGGGGTAGGGGAGCGGGATAAGCCTATTTTTGGCGGCGATTTTATCATATGGGAAAATATGGTTAATAGTTTCAAGGCAGAATAAGCCGCTAGCTAATGCATCATGATCTTAATGAATTACGTAATCGTCTCGGCTTCACGAAATCCGCTTGTGACCTTTATTCTCCATACACCATGATGTAACGATGCACCTAATCCATTTGGACTGCTTGTTGCTATTGTCTATTGGTATTAGGATATAGAACTCACTAGTCCATAGTGCTGATCTAAATTCGGATAGAAATGCCTGGAGATTTGCTGAAGAGGCATATTTGTACCGGAAATCATGACTTTCAAACGGCACACAAGCTGAAATCAGTCAACTTCACCGAATGAGCAAAAAAAATTAATGTCACGCAAAAATCTTATTCCGCTTCCTATCTACTCGAAAGTTTTCGGTATCTGTCATTGATGTTTCTAACAAAATTTCGCAATGAATGGAAAATTTGTATTCAGTTCGTTTCTATCACCCTTAGTTGAAGGGTGATTTTGACTGGCACGCCGGTGCAGGCTTTTCTCAGCGTGCCAAATTTCCCTTGATTTTATGCTTGAGCGGTTAAAAAATCGAAGGAAAAGTAGTGTTTCTAATAGCGTTTTGTCACATTGCCATTACTGTTGGTCACGCGATTTGCAGGAGCATTGCCGTATCCAGGGTCGAGATGAAGACCCGAGCTAATGGAGCTATAGACGGCAGGATAGCTCGCAACTGATCGATGACAATCGGCCAGTTGATGAAGGCGGCCAAGCTGTTATTGGTCCGATTTAAAACCAGTCGGCAAACGAAACTGGGACGCAACAAAGTCAATGGATTTCGAGTAGTAATTGCTCATGGTCACTTATCATGCAAATTATGGGGTCATTTCTTTGTAATCAAGTTGATGTAGTTAGGAAGCGAATAAGCCTCTCCATAACGAATTCCAATATCGAAAACATCGAAAAAACTCCACATCTGTTTGTTGACGTTTGTTGATGTGCACTATACTGATTTAATTGAGTGTGTGGAACCAGTTGCACCAGGATTTTTTGGTACGTGATTGATCATTTTTATCATCCGATGAGCGTCAGTTGGCATTGCGATTTCATTAAGAAGGACGGCGAATCCTGGCGAGATTCAGGAATTTTCTCGGTTCATGTGGATGACCAAGATTATCGCGGCGGTGCATACGAGTGAAAATTAGATGATGCAGCTGAGCGAACTATTCCAACCATTTTAGCGTTTAGAACGATAGTGTGAGCAGAATTCATGTTGAGCATGTTTCACTTACTGCTGATCAGCTGCTAACGCACATTCAATATGACAACACAAATTCAGAAAATATCGGTTGAAAATCGTCCATGTTACTCCGAGGGAGTAGGTATCAGATCATTTCAGGAACAAATTCGGCGGTTTATTGCAGGTTCTTCTTGCTCTGTTGAAGTGGACTAAGGAAGAGGGTGTTTCACTTAGTTCGAATATAGTAGTTTTTTTGGGAACACATTGAGATTGGAACCATCAATAACTGTACGTTGGCATTGAGGATTATGGTCAGTTCACGTAATTTTTGCAACCTCATGGAGGGCAGTTCGGTGTGAAGGAAACTGGTGACAAGTGTGCAAAATGATAATGTCATCAGAAGGCTTTGACCCGTGCGGCACCTAAGTTTGCAGGCCTATTTATTGATGCTAAGGAGCTATGGACCCGATAGGGTGAAAGACAAAAATGAGGTGGGTGGAACTTTTTGCACGCCGAAGGGTCACTGATTGCTCCTTTGAATCACATCGCCTAACGTTTCCACCCGTCAGATTGGGGGATCTCGTGAACATCAACCCTGTAGTCTAACACGATCTACTGTGAATGGTCTATCGGTTAGAAGTTTCATTTCCTTCCTCCAGATCATGAACTGATCATCCTGAACCATTTTTCAGCCACTACCCATCTCGGAGAGGAGTGTATTGGGAGGGGATCGATCTGCTGCCATGCGTAGCACGTTGCAATCATCTTAATCTGTGCGAACTCACTGTCTGTTTGTTTGATTGAGTTTTGTGACCCGGTACCATTCGTCCAACCTCAATATTGCTAAGTCCGTCCTCCCACTATATTTTAGTACCAAAAGAAAGAAATTGGTGTTCAGCTAGCGACAGTTTTCATGCATCTTCGGTCCGCAACGGCAGTATGGCATGATCAATGTTTTCGTTGCAGTGGAAAGTGGATATTTGATGGACAGTTAGATGTGGCGTGCACACTACCGATTTCACAAATTGGTAAACGCCCATTAAGCCTTAGGCATGCACGATGACATTTCATCCAGTGTGCGAGCACCTGGTACGATTTAACTGCCCAAATAACAAAGCTTATCCACTTCGACCAAGTTTTACCTTCTAATGACCAGGTTTGGCTTCTAGCTAACTCAGTGCTGCGATAGCATTTTCTACTTCGAAGTTCCAAAATGCATCCCAAATACAGCCTTGCTGTTGTTCAGATCTTGGGCCTAGTACTTTGTGTGAAATCATCTTGTATTTGACAACGAGGAAAACTGGCTAGAAATTCTTGGTGTCTTCTCTTAAGTGAGAGCAGCAAAATTTTAATATTCTCGCGCGCTCTATTTTCCAAGAGCATTTTCGCGCATTCGTTTTCTTTTGTTTCACCTGTTCCCACACATGATGCTGAAGCTTTCATAAAGCCTATCTTCTTCCAGGTTTAAAAAACGGTTGAGGAATACAATGCCAAATGGTCTAAGTACAAGCCAATCACTGATGTTTGAAAATTGTTCTGATTAGGTAAATGCTGACTGCATTGTATCACTGAGTTTGTCTCCACAATCGACTGTTCAGTAGCCGTGTTGTCAAGAAGGCGTGGTTTTCAATGACCGATTAAAGTTCCTTTCCATGGTTGCTTGATCTCAGGGTCAGTTATAAGTTTCCAAGTTTCGTGGGGTTTCAAAAGTTTCATCTTATCCCTCGTCGGAGACTAAATCAGTCGTCCGTCACTTTCTTAGAACCAGTATGTGTTATGGCTTTGCTGAATATCGTTTCACAAACCAAAGCCATCCCGTTAGCCGTGGTCGTACTCATATAACTTACATTTAATGAATCCAATACTGATTGTTTAATTCTTCTGGTGTGCTCCTCGAACAAACAAATTTTTGATAAAGCGTCAATTTTTCTTGGTGTTGTGCTACTCATAGTCCTGCTGTTAATCCTCGTTTGTTGGGTGTTTTCAGCATCTCACCTCAAGAAATCGGAAATTTAAAGCTTATTTTTGCCGGTGAGCGTCGGCATACAACGGTTCGCTATCGTCTAACTTATTGCCACCTTATATAGCTTCATCCCATTTTAAGTTTCACATCATGGGTTGCTGATCTCCTCGTCTCCTTGTGTATTGGTCTCTAGGGGCTATAGAATATACCTCTTCCGCTAGGCTCATCAGTTAGGCGTGTAATAACAAAATAACTTATCATCAGCACATCACCGATCGAATCGATTTTCAGTAAGCATCTACCATCGGACATTCAAAGCGCTGTTTTTGCTTATTTGATTACTTTTGACGCGTGCAGTTTTCCAGAAACCCTATATGATAATAAGAGCAGGAAATGTGGAATAGAGGTGCCGATAAGCTAGAGGACCCGCTGAGCTCGACTACAATATTTATAGCTATATGGATTTGTTATTTTACTCGAAGAATCTTACCATAATTTCGTGATATTTGTGGATGTTCTTCCGCCAATATTCGCTTATTGTCGTGCAAAGTCGGTTGTTTTCTCACTCAATGACCGTAGAATCCTTTCACAACCAACAACCATATACTCCCGAAGATTTCTCTAACGGACTTATATCTTAATTGCAAGCAGGCCACTGTGGCCACAAATACGGAGGGGGATAAATTCTTCTACCTTCCAAAAATGCACACCTTGTCGTCGATGAAGGCCGAAATAAACTCCACAACAGTTGGTCATCTCCGTATCGTTAGACGAAGGTAGATCTCATTGTAGGCCAAAACACACAGCATGGGCAGGAAAAGAGAAAATGTTTGATCAAGTTGCAAACTGAAGTTGAACAGTAACAGATGGCTTCAGTTAGTACCGGCCCAATGCCAGAATAGAAGAAAAAACTTACAGCCAATGAATCAACACTATGGACCCAGTAATGGTTTGGGATACTATGGCCAAATTGAGCTAACTGTAAGCCCAAACACACAAAGTTCCGTAACGTTCATCTGCGCAGATTTCTCTCCCCACGCAGACTCATTTTTCTACTATATTGTCCTGTTTCCTGATTGGCTATTTTCAAAAAGTCTCATTTCTGAGTTTTTAAATCACCTGTTCCTTTTTCTTCATCTTGACTTATTTGTAGTACCCCATGGGTGCAGGATAGTTCGACGCGCACCTGGCATCTGCCCTACTATCTGACGATGCTATCTTGTTCAATATTTTAGGCATCCTTGTTCTATCTTGGTATCCGGCAGGTATGGCTGACAGTGCGGGAGAGCCGGTAGATCCGTTGGTTCCTATCATCTTGGATCAGTCGAAAAAATATGGAATCAAAGTAAGTTATCTATGCTCGTCAGGTGGTCTATGTGGTGAACTTAGAAGTGAATCCTTTTTCGGCAGGTTTGAAATGGTTACAATTTCCTTCTACGGATATTTCATCTGTGTAATGGCAGAAGAAAAAAAACGAATTGTGGTTCTTATCAAAAATTGCTGTTTGCAGCTATGACTGTGCATCTTAAGATTCCATACTGAAGAAATATTCATAGGTTTATACAGGAGACCAAAACAGATGACCGCTCCGCCGGATTGACTGTTCTTTCGTACTCATTCTAGGAGAGGTGCCCAAGCCTTGTTTGCAGACGGACCACAGACGGCGTATCAGGCACGTGACATGCGTTCACTGACATATGTGGCGGAAGTGTGTGCTGGGTACCCGAAGGTCATTCACCGGTTCGCAATGGGTTACGTGGTCCATACATCGTCTTACGGAGCGAGGACTCAGTCCTTCGGTGAAGGTCTCGTCATAGAATCTCCTAAGTTGAGCATCTACGATTTTGATAACTTGGTAGCGTAAGGCCCAGTAGGTAATCATGAATAACTGATGATATCAAGGTAACGAGTGCAAATGCCTGCATATGTATGATTAAGACGACTTATCGTTTCTCTTAATTTGCCTATTCTCTCACGCAGTTTACTACCTACGAAAACACTTATCCAATATCATAATTCTGTCGGACATATTTAAAGAATTGTGCTTGTTTTATTTCAGCAAAATTCATCAGGCAGCTGTATTTTTCGAGGCGTTTCTCTTAGAGTTCCATTCCCTAGACACCCCGTTGCTAGCCTCACTGAAGTGTTCAGTAGAAATAGCTGAAAGGATAGTTGTTTTTGAAAGACGAGCGCACAGAATGCTATTAACGGCTCTTTTACACGTAGCAGTAGCTCGTAAATGTGCGAACCTAAGCCAGTACGACAGCCCCGGGTCAATATGCACGAATTGCCAAGTGCGATAAAGTATTAGGATCAAAGAAGAGGCCGATGTTAAATGCATGAGATCAGTGTGTTGAGTGTTTTTTGCGCGTACGTTGCATCATTTCTGCTCCACACATGCAAAAAGTTATTTCGATTCAGGAAGCATTTATTCCAGATTTGTACTGAATAATTTCATTGACTATTTTGCATTATGAGGATCGGCCTAGTGGGTTTACTTGTGTCGATCCTTCTGTGTGGAATTAAATGAGCGACGTTTGTGTGTTCACGTGGACGTTCACATCGGAATCCCGGTCTACGCTTGCTTTTTGTGCTGCACTGAAAGTTGATCTTGCGTTCCTCGCTGCATGCTGTTTTTACCCATCCAACTTTTTGTACGAAGGAACAAATTCAATCGATGCTTGAATATTGTAGTCATGTGTTTGTTAGAGCTTGGACTATTGTCTGGTTAATCGATATTTCTTTCCTAACCTCCAGTCTGTATTCATTTGCCTGTGGGCTGGCAGTTCCTACGCTGTCTCTTCTCCTGCTATTACATTTTTATATAGTTGTTTTTACCGTTCCTTTTCCCATGATTTTTTCTAGCTCACCTCGTTTACAGATGATCAGTCGTCGTTTTCAAGTCCATGGCAATAGATGGCGAACTTAAATGTTTCAGCTTTTATTCCGCGAACCACAAAGCTCTGGACCACCATTTCTATTTTTCTATTTTTTATCACTTACGGCCCCCTTGTTTTCAAAAGCAGGGTCAATCTTATTCGAATCCTTCCCGTACTCAGCCAATGGTCTTTACCCTTTTTGGTGAAAATTAATTTTGACGTAATTTTAAAAAGCTGCAAAATCTCGACCACACCCACCACTTCGTTCATTATCCAGACTTGTTCAAAACGGTTAAATTACTTTCAGAGATCCATCCGTGAATAGTAAACAGTCAACAGAAATCAAACAAAATATCATAAGCTGTTGAATATTATTCGGTTTAAGTTCAATTCAAGATTTTAACACTCACGATTGAAACAATTGGTTCTTCATTTCAATCCATAGGTCGCGCTTCACATTGAGCCATACAAGAGTCGAACAGCGTACTCCGTGCGTAACGATTTACTCTACGCACATAAAAAAGGCTACACAAATCATCCTTCATATCTCAGACTGGCTTCCGCCTCGATGAATAGCACTGCTTCCAAGGATCTACCTGTTTTCTTCGTGTATGATTCCTATGCAATCCCACTGGCTCAGTGGACTCGAGTAGGTCGCGTTTCTCACCTCATCCCTATATAATAATCCTCTGCGGTTTTTCCATGTGAATAACACTGGGTTGCCCACTCGTTCTGCCACCAGTAAGCACTTGTTGTTTATTCTCCCCCATTATCCCAGAAAGTGGAAACAAGGGCTAATTAAAGTCAAAAGTCCACTATGGTTTATTGTAATGTTTTCAAGATTGGGAATAGTTGCAGCTGTACTAATTTTAATGTTACTGTACTTATTTCGAATAGTTTGTAGTTCTCTTAGTTCATTTCTTTGCTCCACTGAAGTTATTTGTAGGTACTGGTCATTACTCCGAGATCTTCATCCTCTTCCTAGTCTTTATAAGTGCGTTGTACGATATGAAGATCCCGACCAGTAGGCTTGGTTTCTTCAGTGGAACCTAAGGAATTCTAATCAGTAATCTAAAATATGGAATGAAACGGGTATTTGTTGAAATTGGGGGCTTTATTTAATTTGCACTGATATATTTTTGAATTCCCCATTTTTCGCCGCATATTTGACTTCATCAAAGGTGTGCAAATTGTTTCTGGGGGGCGATATTACAAGCAATTCACTGTTTTTGATTGCTTGTTGTACTTCAGGGGCAGACTATGTTGTTTGGTTTTGCGATGAAATCTTTCGTGTGGAGTATTGTGTTGTGGCGCTTTTGCACTGCGTAATACAAAGGCCATTGACGTTCGATCGCTGTCATTTTCTGTTTTGGTGGACGAACTGTTTACCCCGGGTCCGAGCCCCTGTCGAAATACTGTGGATATGTAGTGCCGATGATTCCTAATAAAAATGAAATGCATGTATTGTTCCCATAATTCTCCATGGTATTTGTGGTATGCGTCGTTTTACGATTGAATTGGACGGTTGTGAAAAATATTGTTTTGGAAGATTAACACCAAAATTTTGGAGTTCGTATGGATGATGAGGCTGTTCCTGAATCACTTGGTCGAATTACGTTTTGTAATAGACACTAAACTGCCGGATTTCCAGATGGCTGTTCCCACGATAGTCAGGTGAATTAATCCTCTACCACGTGGAACATTTGAGGACCTTATGTGGTTGCATACTACTCCTAATTTGAGTATCACAGTTGCCGGTTCCCTCGGTTCTGTGGGTCCTAGAGTTACGGTTTATGTATGTAATCAATCCTGTACTGAATGGGATAATGACCCGGAGGAGGGTGGGATAATGACGTCTTGACAAGCGTTTTGCCAGCAGCGAAGCGTGATGAACAAACGTGAAACTGCGTGACATCTTACTGATAACTATTCTACCACCCCATCTCTTATGAGGTAAAAGTAATCACAATTACTGTCCACGGGCAGAGTGTATCCTAAACTCTCAATTGAAAATCGACCTTTGGCTAATTTGAAAGAAAATAATCCGTTTGCCGGATAATGAACAGTACGTCTGTACCCGTTTGTTTTGGGCTGATTGATGAGCAGGCTTAGTATACGTTTCGTTCAATGATATCATTTTCAATACCTAAATGCGTGATACTTTCTCGATTGTTAGTACGCTGGTACACTAAAATTTCCTCCACGTGCAAATGAATGCGGGCACTTGAAGACGTATCTTCAACATACTGTTGTCTACGAATAAGTATTTTTTTCCTCGTTGCACCATTTTTCAGATTATTTTGAAATCCTCATTATTTGTTTCAAATTGCTCACTATATCCTACATAGGTGGCACTCTTGTGCCTTGGGACTTGGACGCACGCTTATCGCGTACGAACCGCTCCGTTATATGGTGGCTGAATGATGCACGTTGACTGTTGAGCGAAATCTTGTGGCTTTAAATCAGTGCATCTGCACAAGGATGCTGACTGAGACAGCCTGAGTGGAATCAGTCAATAGAGTCAAATCTTGCAACAATTTTGCATAGGTTCCAACTTATTTTACGAATTGGTAATGCCTGTAGTATGGCTCCTGTTCTTTAACTCTAGAAGTATTTGTACGAGTATATGTACACTATATATATACATGTATATATATATATATATATATATATATATATTGGGAGAGAGCCCAAAGTATCCCTAGCTTGCAGTGCTTGGTTCCTTTGATAATTTGACCCCACTCATTCACATGACAGTTATGGGAATCCCAGTGAAATGAAACATTATTAATGGTATGATGTCAGGAAATCAATAGTGCATAAGGCAATGTCTTTTATTTTCGTTGCTAGCGGTGACAAAAGCCCCCATTCTCCCTAGGACTTGGCCTATCAGCCGGTCTACAAATGTTATTTCTAATTAGTCCCCAACTTTTGTCAAGACATCTTCAAACCTTGATGCGTATTTTCACATCAGCAAAATCATTTTTTCAATTGAATCCCGTGGTCTCATATGAATCTAAATCCTGAAATCTGGCCGGTCATGAAAGCGCTCTTATCGGGCCAGTGCTATGCTAACGAGTTCCGCTTGATGGGACTTGGTTTGCCGCTTTCGATGATTATTGGTTTGATTTAGTGCTTGTTGCGCGTACCGCATCTTCCTTTTCGAAAAAAGTACTTATCCTTTTTCGTGAGCGGACAGACGCATCCTTATTTTCAAACTGTTATTTTTCTTTGGGTCGATCGCTATTGAAATGCGACGATGTTTTGTTATGGGCTTAGATTATCCTTTATAGAAATAGTACACAGATAAGTATACAGCAGAGTGGATCTCAATCGCCTCACTCACGCAGCTTATGATGCCTGGACGTCAACGCGAAGCCATAACTGGTGCCAATTATCCGGCGACTGGACAACATGAATCTGCTCATGTGACACTGAGAGCAACTTCTGAAAGTCATATCTTAAACAACGCAAAAACTACGTCCAAGCACGCTACAAGACTGACAGGGCTTCAGCACCTTGTTAAATGAAGATTACTTCTGGTGACGTATATACCGACGAAAGAACGATTACGTACAAGGCACAAACAGGAGAAATTGATCACACAAACGAGCAGAAAGGTTTTGCTTGTCTTCTGTATTGGTTTTTACACGATGTCAGCGCCCATGGCACTCACCTCAATTTTAATTCACTTCTCTAGGCATCTTACACAACGGCAATCTTCATCTCGGACGCCGCAACCAGTAGGGCGGGAAGCACCAGCCGATGGTGAGGCTGAGGTTAACTTCGTCATACCCCTACAAAGTCCTAGGATGATGACTGCGTTTCTTCTTCCACCCTGGTCCAGCATGTCCTCAAAAAGCACGGAAGGTAAACCATTAAGAGACTGACGCAAAACGTGCACAACCCACTGAAGACGGTTTAGAGCAGTTACTTCAATCAAAGGACGGCTGTATGCATCCACATTCACAACGGCCACCTCATTGCTCGCCCGGTGTTCACACCAGGTCTGAGTAATGTTTCGGTGTTCAAGTACAGAGACCCGCCGAGCATTCTGAACACAAAGGAGTCAGGTCTCGGAATCGCAAAGTAGAACACTGCCTACTCTGGCACCATGCACTTTTCCGTTGGAGGGAAAGCCAAATGTCGTTGTGGCGGCACAAGTGTCATAAAATCTCGAAAAATGCTCTAGATTTTGCAATTTGAGAAATGGTTTGCTCTCCAAAAGCACCTCTATCTGTAATCAAATTTGCGAGCTATCCACTAATTCTAAGTCACGATCACAAAAAGATGCAGGTTCTCGCTGATTTTGATGTAATGCTTTGCACCTTTTAGGTAAAAAGTACGTACGGTAACGTTCCAAAGCCTGTTCGGTCACCTAATCGTTGTCGCTCAGCGAGGTGATATCATCTGAGTGCTTTTAGTCGAAAACTCTGTCCGGCATTCTTTATTTCGAAATCGAAAACAATCGGGGGATGCAGGTCAGCTTTATCGCACTGTACTGGAGACGGGGTAAGATAACTAGGGCTAGCTAGAAGCCCTCATCCGATCTGGGCTATGACGGTGACTTTTTGATTATGGATGTGTTTCAGATGTATATCATTCATCAATAATCACAGCTAGTACCAACCTGTCGACGGAGTCGAAGGTTACGTGAGTGTCTAACAAAATAAAAATCGTTTGTCTTTGGAGAACATGGCGGTGCTCTAACAACCGTCGGACGGAAAAAGTCGACCAGAGCTGCTGCGACCGCTGTGCTACTCAGGTTGCTGCTCCCTTGTATGCTTCTCACGCGAGCTCCGCAATCTGTATAGAATGACGGACTCAAGTTGCTTTAAGGTTATCATTGCTGTGGTTGTCGTAGTCAATTCGCCGTTTTTTTATAGAAAAAATCGATATATATATATATATGATAGCAGGTTAGGGAATAATATTCTTTCTCGTAGCTCAAGTTCAACGGGATGGCATTGATTTGTTGCTGAGCTGGGCAACTTGATTGCAAACGTTTCATTACCAGTCGAGGTGACGTCTTCAGTGCTATGATATTGCGGCAAGCGTATTGCCACAGCCTGACCATTATCAGGCTTTGGCGGCTGGTAACTAAAGGGAAAAAGTGTTCGGAAAAGGCGTTATGTTTATGTTGGTAAATATGCGATGCAAAATGTAGGATCCTCTGGCAATAGATTAAACGACTTCAGTTCAACATGGTGACGGGTATGAAAAGGCTGCGTACAAGAAATAGAGGGTAAAAGCTGTCATTTATTGAATCATTGTGTGGCACCGTGGGATGCGGAGCTATGCACATTGGTGACCACAATAAAATGAAGTCGGAAAAATGTAAATGTAAAATGAATTCAGTGCAATTCTGAAAATATTTGAAAAGTTCTTCTGGAACATTGTTACCCCAATCGGTGGGTGGTCATCTTACCAACCAACACGCATGCGCTTCCAGCGCCTGAGCTATTTGTAGAGCAGGCCGTCTGTTAGAAATTCGGCCGGATCTAAGTGGTTTGCAGCTTGTGAATCCGTCATTATAAGCCTGATTTGTCCACTAAATTTCTGAGAAACATGCATATTTTTACAGCAAGGCTACGACGAAGATAACCAGATGTAGCCCAACCGTTCAAGAGGCACACACATTGTGTATATTTAATGTGCCGCTTGATTAGAACCTTTTTTAATTTTACTTTGAGCTGCACATACACATATTTATTTAATTATAATGAAAAGTCTTATGGTTTTCTGAAATTATTGTACCTCCACAATACAAAATATACCTAGCAAAAATTAAACCAAATTCTTTACTGCTGTAGTTGGTCAAAAATAACGTTCTTAAAACACTAACCGACTAGATGTCATTAAAAGTGGTAGAAAATAACGAATTAACCCGCCTAATGATTCATGCAATGAAGAGTGATTACGAAACTCGCTGTTTGTGGGTAGATTTTAGCCAGCAACTGCCAAGTAAATTCATGATGGGTTATTGTTTGCAGTGTTCATTGAGTACCACAACAAGGATAACATTTTAGCGTTTCGTCTATGCGTACAAAATTGCTTATATCACCACTTGATATGCTTCGGAAGGTCTGCTGGACACCCTTCATTGCAAATTTCCTCCCGACTACTTAATTACATCTAATTCTACCACAATGCGGACTGCTCACCATGTCTTTGCAAACTTATTAGGCCAAACAAACTCCATATATTAGTTTCGGCTCAGTAAATGATGCGTAATTGAATAAGTCTTTTGCTGTTCCCGATCTCTACAGGTGCTCACAACCTCTGGTGATCTGACTGTTCGAGGAAAACCAGAAGACGCTTATATGGTCGGTCTCCTGATTGATTCAAGCGATTGCAAACAGTATCGTATCTCCGGGTTCGACGGCGGCTACACATATTTCATCAGCCAAGCGACTACATTTGCCAGGTCCGTATCTGGTCATCTTCCAAATACATTGGTTGAAATTCTTAACTGGGCGATTGATGACTTTTCATCTCGTCCTGGAGGCAGTCACATAGACCGTACTGAGTAATTCACAAATGAGTAAGCGGCTTTGGAAACCGGTGGTCAAAACGAACAGATGCTACAGTCCGAACCATAAACTATGCACAAATCAGGAATCGCCCATAACTCTGATCTGCTGTATCAGTCAGCGTTTGTGTAATGAGATCGAAAATTCATAGCACGAATCAAAACGTGCTTGCTCAAGTCTCTGATCATTTTTAAGAGACTATCTACTAATGCGGGATCAGCTGACTCCATGAGCTGTTACCGGTTTCAGGTAACGACGAAAGCAAACTCCATGTTGCTGTTGACTTAATCCTTTTTTGCAAAGCTACATGCATCGATTACGGGTTCAGAAGCTTTGCTTCCTTTTCTAGAGCATTGATCTGCCTGTTCAGTTTCAGCTGCTTGCCGGTCAAAAGCAATCTAAATTTTCTACTTTTGGGATGCTTTGATTTAAGGGCTCGACGAAATTCATTAGGATATCAATTTGGTCAAGCATTAGTTGAAGTCGGTACCGGAATTTTCGCCCGGTATCACTGGCAAATTCTAAGTCCAGGATAGTTGCGCAATGTGTAATTCACTATCTGATCGGTGGCATAAGTGAACAGCACCGATGAAAGAAATCCCCGTCTATTAAGTTCAGAATTCCAGAGTTACATATGGGACATTACACTAGGGGCCGAGTTGTATCACCCAGAAGTCTAAAAAAGTTGGCAACTATCCCATCGGATCGATTGTAGCCCGACGGATTCAGCGACTTAACAGACCGAGAACGTCCGGAACTCGCTAAATCAAGCGCCCCTGGACTGCTAGAATTTATTAGTGCCCCAGTAGTTGACGCAGTGAAAATCTAATTTACACAGAACCCTACTAGTTCGGACTAGTGCATAAGTCCCTTGTTTTAGAAACAAAAGGCTGGAAACGTTTGCAACGAAGTCGATCGAGCTGACCTCAGTAATTACCAAACATATGTAGAAATGTGCAAGAGTAGACGTGGAAATTTTTCGGAAGTAATACGCGCGTCAACCAGTTACGGCAATCGGGTATGAGCAAACTTTTGGAAACGCTACTTTCCTGAGGATCTATTTGACACGTAGTCTAAAGCTAGGCAGAAATTATATATATATATATATATATATATATATATATATATATATATATATATATATATTG
>LUCM01004379.1:11765-40849 GCA_008360955.1 Fasciolopsis buskii | reverse complement strand
CGCATACCCTTAACGCAGACCATTTTAGGTATGGCAAGTAACAATACTCCGGTGGACAGCACTGGGAACGAACGCAACTTGCATCGAGTCGAGGCAAGAACTACGAATTCGTAGGGTGCCGGTGTGTGGCGTTCCAGCAACCTGTCCGGAGAGTAAATATCTGATCGATTACTACCTCGAGCCTGGACGAAAATCGCGTCTGCAGTTCGCGGATATTTACTCAGCGCGAACTCGTTGTCAAACGATGCTAGTATATGTCAGAACTAACGCTTTCTAAGTGACTTTTCGGAATTAAAGACTAATGTCACGATGATTGCTGCAGTCACTCCGTGTGCCGTTTCTGAAAAGGGATACAATCAGTGTGACTCTCACCCCAGGATAACGGTAATATGATTTCCTCTTCATAACATCATGAAAGCAGAAGCTAAAGCGATTTCGCCCACGAGCTTTCTCGCACCCAATTTTGAAAAGCAGAACTGAGGAAGGTCGTCGGGGCTTGGTGCGCTTTTGTTCTATTCCCCCTTCTTCAGAGCCCAATTTCGACTCTAATTTCACCTTCTCGTTGGCGAACGCAAGTTGACATCTCTCAAGTGTTCGCCAGCTCTACAGACGATTGGCCAAAATTCGTTTGCGTGTGGCCAGCAAAACGATGATCCTTGAATTGTTCAGGCCACCAAATAGCCGCAGGCACTGTTGTTCATTACGCATAGATGATGTTCTCCTTTGTCCATTATTGCATACATGCTTCAATCAACCGAAGTTCGCCACCCACTCGCAAGTCGCCGTATAAAGCTTAAACAGTTTTTGACTTGTTAACTTTAAGCTGACGCGCTTGCTTCCAGCTATTTGGACTACCTGAACCCACCAGTTTTCACGGTTCATTTCTTTTAAAACTTATCGTCAACTGGCGCTTGCAGCTGTCGACACCATTCTTTATTCACTTCCGTTCAGTTAAGGCAACTGGCGTGTTTGCTCCATTAGATCCCATGCGGACCCTTTGCGAGATCCAGGGTCGCTCTTTGGAATGAATCGCTAGTATCTAGGACCACAGGCGAAATTCTTGATCCAAATGCATAGGTCCTGACTTACATTTGATTCTCCATCTACTCGTTCTCACTTTAGATGCTCGTTCGAAGTTCTCAGTTCCCCGATAGTTTCTGTCCACATCTGTTGCAAACAGCCAAATCACAGACGTTCGTTTGGCCAATCATGCTTGTGACCTACGTCGAGGGTCGTTGAGCTGCAGCGAAAATCGCATTTTAAAAACTAACGCTTATGTTTCTCGATGTTAGACCTAAGTGGTCCAGTACGACCTACAATTCTGGACGAAACCGCGCCAATGGTAGCTAACCGCGATGTGGTCAATCTGACTCAGACTACACGTCGATTTAGAGCACCATTCGTCGCAATTTGCATACGCGAACTGTATGGAAAAATTCGTACTAGATAGGAATAATGATTATCTGCATCAGAATTGCAGAGTCTTTCCCCGTTGTCTGTTCGCCTGTTGCAAGCAAGGGCGCATCACCCATCCTAAACAGGACTCCCGATGCATCTCAGATTTTTCCAACTCGTTTCATTAATAATAACCTGCTACACTACAATGTCAGGCGTTTTGCCCTTTCGAGCAAGGATGACGAGGTCATCGTGAAACTCGTCTTTCCCAATGTCAGTGCTACAATCTGTTGGAGCGTACGTCGAGTTGACAATATAAACTGCGCTTTAACACTACTATCCTTCTGGCCACGACTTGATCCCTGTCAGTTCGCAACGGCGCTATCAAGCACTGTGGACTGGGATCCAGTCTAAAAGGTTTCGCTTCAGTCTTTCACTCAAGGACTATTTCCTACACCGTTGACCCACAGCTTAGAGCTGCTTTTCGTCTCCTGAAGTGCGAGAATAGTCTTGACGAGACATTTGGCGCAGTTGGTTGAATTACTCTACTCGAATTCCGAATTCTTGTTTCACTCACGCAGCAGACATCAATCGAAAGTGAGTCCACTGTTCACCGCCAGAGCCAAACACGCCTGTTGGCCAGCCTGCATTAAAGTGTGCACACTGAAGGAACCGAGATTCAGAGGCTGACGAGGCTTGAGAAAATGAGAGCTAATAAACTGAAAACCACTTACTACACAACTCGACAACAAACCGTTGCGAATATCGGGCGTGCTATTAGTGGGAACACCATGGGTAGGCAGAAGGGGCAAACAGATTCGGTTGAAGACAGAAGAGATGGATTGCATAAACTAGGGAACTCTGAGCAGTAGCATACTTATCACTATCCACCCCACCTGCGCTCGATGCAATGGGCAGCGCGGTCCTGATTATCCTGCGCGATGACCGATGCAGAATGGAATTACTTGTGGGCGTGTGACTAATGGAGATTGACGGACGGGTACTGCTAGGGAGTCCAACCGCTAAGCAGGATAAAGATTGGGGTTCTCAACCAAAGCCTTTGGTTCTGACAAGAGCCTGACCGCAAAGCAGCAGGGCATAGCTGAGTGGAAGCCCATCTACTTGAATCAGTTATTCTTCCGCTCGTTTCTCTGACTGAGCTGCTAAATCAGATCGACCCCCGACTTGGAGGACCAGGAGACTTACTTTGTCAGATCTTTATCTATTGACCATCCAGACATGACTGGATCTTCGGCTTGAGATAAACCATCCTGTATAGCTCGTTGGAGGCGCGCAAGCCGCTACACCACTTTGTGGTTCAGCGTCGTTGTGAAGGGTTCAATTCGCCATGAAAGCGAAATATACTGTCATTTCTTGACCCGACATTTATTGTGTAGCAGGACGTTTCTTCAGAATGAAGCCTTTCAAAGACCTCCAAATAAGGCTATCATAAGTGTAAAGTGAACATCTGGGAAGGTATTCAGGTGGAACTATCATTTCTTTGTTAGTTATATTCTTTCAGATGAGATCGTTCACGTTTCAGACTCGAGCACGTCAAGATGGCGGCAATGAAGACCAATGAACAACCCTGAAAACAAATAACGATTTGGTAACGGCAAAAAACATTCCTACCATATTCGATTTACATACATGATCGTACAAACACTTCATTGTAAAAAAATAATGAAAACGGAGCCATTTCAATTGTTTTCATTTGCTGCCAGCAACCGCCAACAATCAGACAACCAGATCAAGTTTCGCGTTATGTCGTTTTGGGATCGTGGTGGTGTTCTAAGATAGCTCATATAGTCAGCAAAGTTCTAACAAAGCTGGTGCTGGATGGTAATACGAGCGGTAACTTAAATATGGGCAGGAAGGGCAAAATTCCTTTGGAAACAAGATCGGTTTCGTGGTTATTTTTACACTTCAGGTATTCTTGCTCGGTGTTCTTCTATCATATCATTCCTATATTCACACACCCGTCGTCCACTTTCTCACTTCAGCCTAAGTTGAATCGTCAATGGTGTGTACAGATGACAAATCCATTTACGAATGACAATGGCATTTAATCGGAAATTTTCGTTGATTGAGCGGTAAAACCTGCGAAATCGGCTAGATGCTTCCGAGAAAATCTAGTAATTCCATCGGCATACAAACGCTACTTATGTCAGAAATTCAAACTTGAAACCATTTTTCCTTATTCTGAAGTTTGGCCTTGAATAAAAGGATGAGGGATTTTCGACCCAAAGCAGTTGCGATTTGTAAGTGGAATTTTCGTCCATGGAAGCCTATGATTATTCAAATGAGATTGTACTAAGAAATGAGGTACTGGAATTAGAAATCCAACTGAAAACTGAAGCTTCGACGTCCTCAGTCGGATCGTTTCTGGCAAATTTTCCATGGGCAGGCGCGAAATATGAACGCAAATACCAATGAGGAAGAAAGCACTGCAACTTTCGATGGACTTGATATGAAAAAACTGCGATCATTTTGTGTTTTGTTTCCCTATGGTATCAATCTCATTGTAACATGAAGGGAGCTCCGGATATTCGGCATATATGAAGACGAAAAGCTTCATGCTACTCGGCGCGTATCCAAGTTGCTGACAGAAACACGGTAGCCATACTGATGGTTAGCTCTCAAAGCGAGGTCATACCCAACAAGTAAGCATAGATGGACAAGCAGTGGCAGTGTCGAGGACTGAGTAGGCTTTCGCTTCCCAAGAGTTGTTAGTAAAAAAACGCCAAAAGAATGCAATATATATATATATGATATATAGAGAGAGAGAAGAGAAGAGTTTGAGAAGAGCACACTGAGTTGTACGTTTATCGTGGACGTTCGAAGATCCAAACATTAAGACTCGTTGTCAAAAACGTGAGATGAGGCTATATATATATATATATATATATATATATATATATATATATATATATATATATAGAATTTTAAGACGCGACAACAAACAAGCTGTCGAGTTTCCTATATCGGCCGATGCGGCAAAAATAAAGTAAACCAAAAAAACGGACTACTTGGTCCTGAGCAAGATTTTTGAAGACAGTTTGCCACATTTGTTAACTAATGAATTGTGTGTTGTCGTCAAACAAACAGTAAAGAGGCAATTGTAGTTCGGTCGCACCAAACATTAGTGCGGCCCGATGCAACACAAGACGAGCATACCGAGAAAGCAAAACAAAAGGAGGTTTCCAAAATCTAGCGCGCGTTACAGAACAATGTGTTCACGAGGACACAGAAGAGATGTCTGAAAACGGTTTCATCGTTAGGCAACTGTGGATGTAAATTCGATATTTCCGTACAGGTAATCTCATAACGATGAGGCCGATTAGTTGTTGTTGTCGAGGAGATAAATGATTCATTATGGATCCTCGAGTATTTGACAGCATGAGATATGTTACAACATGGTTGGTGGACCTGCTTCGTAAAATCAAAGTACAAGTCCACTTCTGAAGTTTTACATAAAGGCTGTGGGTCACCATATCGTTTTAGTTATTTCATTTTTAAGCCGCCAAAATCGTATTCGTATAAGCAAGAAATAATAAGAGTAAAGAAATAGTTGGCCCATTCCACACTGAAAAACGGAGACGGAGATGGTGGATTAATTATATGATTGCCGATTCTTCTTATCAAAGAATTGGGTGTTGCAGAATGTGGGCCCAATCTGTTTCGAAACAATTATGGTGCAAAAGTCGACCCGGTTGTGATTTCAACAGAGACCAAACAGTGAGTGATGGATAGTCAAGCGGTCGACATCGCGACGTCTCGACCTGAAGGCAGGTTCCAATGCTCCCACCATCGATCAACTAGCCCACCTAGTAACCCACTGTTGGCCGCAGGCCGTATCCCGAAAATGACGCACATTTTCGCCCCATATGAGAGAAATTTAAAAAAAACATTTGAAGGGAAAACCCTTCAACCACAAATCCATATGGAAAATTTCAAATTGGCTCCAAATTTTACACAGCATAGCCTGCTTCTGGAAAGGACGATTTGCTTTTCATTTTTCTTGAATTGACCGGTCCCCATGACTATCTCGTAAGGTCAGCCGTAAAATCTATATCAGCATCTGAGTTATCCCAGTTATTTTTGGTTCCTTAACAAAGACGCTCAGCTGGATGTATTCTCTTCGTCGAAGGTGTTATCGGTCATTTTGTGAGGTTGGGGCTCGTCCAGTGCTGTCGAACGGTTGTCGAGAGTAGGAAACTCCGAATTTGGGTAGCAGGTAACGCGGAGTGAAGAAATTCTTAGTGACCTATACGAGCGTAATTCCAACAACAACTACAACTTCTGGGACCATGGTTACAAAATAAAACTAGAGGACAATATAGAGGAACCAAATTTGAAAAAAAATAATACAGGGAGAAGATTGATAAAACCGACAGGACGGGAAAAAATGGTGGTTAAAACCTCCCAAAACGGATCAAGAGGCAAATATTCACTTCAAAGAAAAACTTACGCTCGAGCTACACGAGAAAACGATTCCATAGGGCATTCGTTCACCGGTAACAGTTTGATCATTCGATCCAATCGTGGACCATATCGACGATTGATCTCATCACCAATTTGAGCCAGATTTCTGGCGACAGCCATTTCCATACTGAAACAAAACCAGTCAAAAACAGATTGGCTGAGCACATTTCGTTCGCTCACAGAATAGGAAGGTTAGGTTAGCCCACTCAGAGAAGAATGAAAATTTACCTATCCAATGTGTCAAAACCTTGTCCCTTAATCCGTTGACCGGTATTCGCTTTCGATGATTAATATCTCAAATTTGGTCGGATATGAATATTTCTTCGGACCGCGGTAGGGTCGTTGTGATACGGAATCCTTAATTATGCTACCCTTATTACTTGCTTCCGCGAATTAAACACACCTGCTTTGGAGCGAACATAATTTATTTATCAATAACCCCAGCACTCACCTCTGACCGGTTGGTCTCACTAGCTTTCTGTCAAATGGCTCCGTCGGTCGATCTGGGCTTAGTGAACTAGCAGATCTCTGCTAACTTGGACATCAAAATATGTTCTAAACAAGTTCTTGTGTACCTCCCAACTTCTCTAAAGTTTACGTGAAGCCTGACTTCGCGTCCATTGATCTCTTACCATTACACCCAGTCATCATATAGTAGTAGGTCAACGATACCACAGCAGACCGAATAATCTGCACGATTCCTTGTTAAAATAAAAAAACGAAAATCATTAATGCATCCAGCCGAAGAAGAAGAATAGTCGATATTCATCTCAGCAACAGGAAGGTAAAACAAATTCCTCCGAAATTATTTCCAACCAGACTGTTGGTTTTCTAACCACTCACGTCGCAACTCGAAAATGTCTAAATAATTTTCAAAGGAGTTGATACACAAGTCCACACAATGTTGTGGTTTGAATTAGGGGTAAATTTAATTCGGCATGTCGTGTACAAAGGATACATAGAAATCAAAATGGATTCAAAATGCGGTTAGCGTCAGATAGTGCGGTCATATTTTCTTTTCTTAGCTCGACTCAGTTCACGTCGACAAATTCAACACAAATTTGTAATTTGGACCGCTCCGTTATCACTATTTCCGTACCCAGTTTTATAGGTTATCGCTTATGCGCCTCAAAATGCCCCATCATAATCGGAGAGTTGTATCCTAGATTCTAAGTTAATTACTCACCTTGAACACCAATCGGAATGCATCGAAATAGTCTATGCTAAGGGAGATCTACGCATAGGTTTCGAAAGACGGTGTAACCAGCGAGGTGGGAATACAAAAGCAAATTTCCGGCGCAACTGTGGAAGAGTGTCCAATAAACTCCTTCAAATATTTTTGTGTGATGACGTTATAGTCACAGGGATACTACCAATCAATAGGAGATTGGATACTTGATACGCTCAAACAGAGTGTGAAGAAGAGAAGTCTAGACTCGACCAGGCGTTAAGAGATGCCAGATAGATAGAAGGGATCGGGTAAACAGAGTAAGCTGTAAACGTTACGGTATCGGTAACTTCCACGGTGGGATTAAATTTCATTGCTTGCATGATCCAGTGGTTAGGAGTTTGATCGCCATTGCTTTCAAAGTGACCAGCAATCTTTTGTGTAATTCGCTATTGAAAACTGGTTTTTCGTGATGTTTTCGGCATGAGTCTAGTAGAAGAGCATGCCTCTAGCCGCCAGTGCCCCTTACACGGGGAAGAGGGAAAGAGGGATCGGAAACCATGACCCTTCAACCTGGAGTGGCGTAGGATCATAGAAGGCCACGTTAGGTCATGTGTGGTAAGAAACTGTGCGGTAGCCAATTGCTGACCCCACCAAAGTGGTCGTCGGATCTCTTACCTTTTTGGAGTGACAGACACTTAATTCACTTGACCACTGCTGGTCTTTTCAACGTCGTCCTGAGAGTGGTTGTCGAGTCAATTCTGCGTCCAATACGGCTTTCTCTCGATTTTAAATGCAGTGGTGAGGAAATAGGATAGTACCACCGAAGGATTCGTGTTTTATAAACAGATGTAGGTCGGATTAGTCTTCCGAGGTTTGTTCCGTTACATAGTACATGGAACTTGCTAAACTGTCTGGCCTAGATTCACATTCGCCTCCACCGTCGTCCAGCAACCAAGATTATTGTCGACCTGAAGTGTGCATTTTACTCAATCAACTGAACGGCGTCATTCAATGCTGTTCACCGGAAAGGTATTTAAACAATGTTCAGGAATCGCCTGCGACCACTGTACTCGTACACTTATGAGCGTGTAAGGATATATGGTGGACGGCCATTTACATTCGAACCAACCAGGTGCGTTCGACAAGAGTGCCCTATTTATCCATTCAACATAGTCTTCGTCAACGTAAAGGAGGATGCTTTGGTTGTTCAGGATGTGGGCGTCAAACTGACAAATCGGGAGATGCTGGACGATCTAGATTACGCAGACAACCTCGTGTGGTTGTTTGAGTGGCGGAACACGCCAAACGTGCACTACATAGACTCGTCAGGGCTGCGGCTCCTGTTGGCATGCGCTTCGCACTTACAAAATAGCGCTAAGCTAGGTCCCACACAAAAGATCCGTAAATTGGTTGGCTGGAGATAGTGAAGAATGTGGCAGCGAATCGTGAACAGCGGCGATCCTGATGTCACTTTTAGTCAAACAAGAATGATGGAAAAAACGTGCGTTCACACAGTTAACCCGTATTCCATGTGTTGATTATCAAGTCAATCTTTTATTTTCCCTACCCTTTAAATTCACTTCCTGTCCACAATTTAGATTCGCTCTCCCGATTCTAACACTTAACTCGGTGAGAAAAACATGGGCAAGTTGACTTGCCTTGTTGTTTAACGCTGAAGAATGATCACAAGGATTTGATGGTTTCGAGAGTGACGTTTATTAATGAACAGTTTGTGTGACTTTAAAATGTATCAATTCATTTGCCCTCAATCGAGTCAAAGATAAAACTCCGACTACCCACATAATTGCGAGAGAGTATCCTGAGTATCACCTAAAAATCAGTGATTCGACGTACAACGAAAAGGAAGTCAAAAATTGTCTTTCTGGAATGCTGAAATCCCTTGCCATTTTAGGTAAAATACAGCTCGAAGCAAAAGTCTTCGATCCCCAGAAATTCCCGTTACTTGAGGTTTTACCGTTCTTCAAGGGTCCATTTATATCCGACAATGATAGGATTCACTCTCCGCTAGAATATGAAATTCAAATGTATGTTCATGTGTCAAGACAAGCCGCTATTAGCAAGAGCTGGCCTGTTGACGTTTTGTTTAGTATCATACTCTGTCGAGGGAGACAGTGAGGAAGTGTATCATTTTATCAAACCACAATGAGTGTATTAACTATAACCACGGCGAGTTTCCAAGGGAACAGCTTTTACAATAATCCCGATTCTCCATTACACATGCGAGGAAAAAATGATTAGGTCCAAATAGTGACTGTTACCAATTGACAGTACTTCGGCCTCAAAACAACGTTCCCGTAGAAAAATAACAATTCAGAATGAGCCCCAACATAATTCGGTGAAATACAAAATAGCTGGAGGAAGTACGAATTTCCGAATCGGGATCGGGAGTTTATCGGCGGGGGTTATTTGCCGCATGCACCGGCATCTTTTGAAAGAGTTCACCAATAGAAGGGTCGACCACTACCCGGGATGGTCTGTTAGCTAAACGAACTTTCCAGTTTATCCTAGGATGGCTGGTGATTAAATTCAAAATGGTCCACTACCTCAGTCCGCGATTTTGTCCTCTGGCAATCATCTGGGAGTTTCTTAATTCGAACACATTAAGAAACTATCTTCATGCCGGTATAGCCAAAGAGCGGGCCGGTTGATAGCAGACACTACGACATCCGGGTACTCGATCATCTGCATTCATCGTTACGCAAAGACCGTAAGGACCGAACTGCAATTTGAACAGGGAATCAGCAACCGCGTCCACAAATGAACAATAACTGACAATTAGGCCTTTTGGTAGAATAGAAAGTTCGGAACAAGTACATCAAACATAGATGATTGCTATAGAAAAACGCTTATTAGCCAACTAATTCCGCGTAAGGTAAAGCATTAAGAACTTTCAATATCCACCAACATAGGTGGATGATTCGACGGACGTGTTGAAGGGCATACACCATAGCGAATGCACAATCCTTTTTCCACCTATCTCGAGCATAAGGATATGAGAGTGAGGAACCAAACATTACCTGAACAAGTAGAAAAGGTGAAAAGGAAAGAGAAAGCGGTAATTTCCTCATCCGCAACCATTAGCCAAGCAACTCGTGTGCTGAACAACTATGAAGTGCTGGTGAAAGATTAGGTCAACCGGGGAAGGGTGTGTGCCTGCTTACCGAACAGAAGAAAGATCAAAACTCCCCATTGTTGCTATTTTCCACCCCTCAGGCTATAAAAATTGTAGCTTTTTTGGAATGCAGCTTTAAACGGTCTTTTGTAGTGGTGCATATAACGGTGAAGTACGGAACACCGTGTAGCAAACATTCAAAAGCTACAAAGACGGTACACGGCTCGACCGCTTTCGTGAGAGAGCTAAATAGTGTCTAATTCGATGACAACAAAATCATGTGCCTGAATGGACTTACGTATCCGGATTTGACCGCGGAATCGAAGCAAGGTCTGCGCCAAAAAGATCGTCTTCAGCAAATCGTTGCTCATTTGAAGATCCATGCGATGTGGACGGAGCGGGGATATTCATTGAAGCAGTAGCATTCGCGGATGAAATCCTCGTACCATGAACCGAAGCTGTGGCGGAGGCACTTACCTCTAATTTGTATCTTTCAGCAACGAAGTTGCCAAAAACCAATTTGGAGGATTTATCCACCTCCTCCGGTGTGGATGGATCCAGTTTTGCATCCACCTGAGCAGAAAATTTAGTGCACACTGATAAAATCAATCAGCGTGTGTATTTAAGCTTGGCTTCTCACCATCGTAAACTATTAGAAATTACGGGCAGCAGTTTCTCCAATACCATAAGTGTATACACAATTTATTTTTTCCCAAAAGGCTAAACACTGAACATTCAGCAATCAGTAACTGAACGACCGATCTTAGTTGTACCAGAAACTATCTTGAGATCGCAAGGAATAAGCGAATATACTCATAAAGTTTGATGAATTGATACAACCGACAACCTTGGGTTAGTATGCGCTAATATGTTTTAGTTGCTACCTCGAAGCACCAAATAAAGAATAAAAGCATGTCGACGTCATATGTCAGAACAACAGAGAGACAGAAACATTTTGAATGCACGAATGACATCGACTATGATATTCGACGACATCGTGTAGGGTTTCTAACCGTCGCGTTGGGGAAACCTCGTACGCCCCAACTCAGCACTTCAAACAGACGCACTCCAGACGGCCCACCGGTAAGGGCTTTTATTACCATTCTGCAACGTCGTGGACTGCTTACCCTGACTCATCTTCCAACCATTACCTGCTTCAGAGAACAGCAGACACGGAGACAGTCGATGTGTGAAGATGCGTAAGACATCCTAAACATCTCAAACTATCCAAGTTTCGTGCCGATTGAATCGACTGAGTTGTGTGACCCAAAATTCTGCGTCCCATCTGAGAATTCGCTCAGCATATTCAATCGACAACACGAAGACACCGATGTTCAGACAAAATTAAACATCTAACCTGAGGGTAAGATACAAAGTGATCCGAGATCACTTGTATGCATTGCGTCCTCATTAAGTCAAGTGCAAAGGGAAATACTTGTATCATAAAAAGGGTGTAGAGTTGCACAAGAATTTCTGTGATATTGTTCCGTGGATTATATTTACGATTTAGTACGTAAGCCCAAGTGGCTATTTTCTCTTCAATAAATGCGAGAAGCCGAAAATGAGTTATTTCAAATGAGATTATAGAACAATATTTAATATCCAGCTTCCCTGAAAGCCGTCGATCCCCTAATTCCGAAACAACTTATGACACTCCGACAGGAACTATATCGAAAAATGGTCTATCCCCGTGCCCTGTTCGAAAAAAAAGTTCCCCTATTGGTAGGGAGCTCGGAACGTGGATCAGTGCCGTCGACAGAAAAACGAGGAGCATGAAGACACTTTCCTAGCCGATATCCACGTGTACACAAAGAGGCCTGATTTCATTTTAGTCCCGTGAATGCAAGTCATCCTGTTCGGTTTACAGCAAACTGTTCCAATCCGTTCAGTTAAGGCTTTCTCATTTGGCGGCTTTCGAGTCGAACATATTCAATTTTCTGGATAACCGCATGTAAAATCTATCCAAGATGACGTTGTGTGTCTTTTCGAGTCTACGGACCATGCACGACATGCATTCGATAGACTCCCGAGATCGGTCGCTCAGGCTGGCATGTATTTTGCACCTTCAAAGTGCAAAGTGCAATTGCAGGACTGGACGACAGCAGTGCCGAACTTGGTGCTGAAGGGAGAGGAACTAACGATTGTGGACCATTCCACCCATCTTGGTAGCTGCGCGTCGAACGATGGTAGCTCGGCAGTGGAGGTAAATACGCGTATATCCAAGGCTCGAGCAGCTTACGATGGACTGAGGCAATTGTGGTGTTGGCCTGATATTTCACTGAAGTTGAAAGGCCGTGTGTACTGTGCCGCAGTGCGCTCAGTTCTGTTGCACGGTTGCAAGACGTGGAATATTCGTGTGGGAAATGCTCGTCGGTTAAAGGTTTTCGATCACTGATGTGAGTAACGTGGAGGTCAGGAATCTAGTACTGGGTGCCGACTCTCAGAATACCTTATTTCTTGGTATATTGCGATGGTTGTGTCATGTGTTGCACATGGCGATTACTCGTCTTCCATACCGTGCTCTATGTTGTGTTCCTCCCAAGGAATGGAAGAATCCATGTGGAGGTCAACAGATGACGTGGCAACGTAGAATGAGAAAATGGACAGCGAACTTAGGTAAAGTAGGTGTCTCACTAATTCGTGGTTGGGGTCCGAACGACCCGTCAACTAACTGGCTGGAGACACTGAGGGATATGGCAGTGAACCGCGAACAGGGAGATCGTGTTCTCACTTTCTAGCGAATCAGAGTGATTGAAAAAGTGCGCTTGTACAGTAAGACTGTGTTCCGTGTGTTGTCTGCAGCAGCATCTTATCTTTTCCCACCTGTACAGATCCACTCCCTTTTCGCCTTGGAAATTCATTCTTTTTAGACATGTGTAACCTTGGGGAAAAGATAGTGATCAGTGAGGCCTGTCTTGCTGTTTAACGCTGGACGATGATGATGATGGTGATACTTATGTTCCAACAGCCGATTCCGCCAGTACTTGTGCACACGCACCAGTGCACTGCTCGGCGTTTCGTGACGTCCGAGCACAGAAGACCAACACAGATCCTCCCACATCCACATACATACCTAATCAACTAATCATGACCTTGCGAATGCGCATGGGAAACCGATCACCCGGTCTTGTGGGCTGTCATTCGTCTGCGGATTCTGATGCCGTGGCGACTGATCACAGCGCTCGGCACGTACAGCCCATGCGTTCTATGGACTATAAGCACGTCGCCGTGCCACCGAGTTTCACTGTGCTGTTAGAGATAACGTTGTTTAACCACTGGCTAGGGGCGTGGCCAGGTGATTAAAGTACTTCTGGCAAACGGGAATACATTATGCGCACGTTTACATGTTATCAAAAAACAGCCTCCAAACATCGTGCATGCTCTCTGACGGGCCAAGACGCCTATGCACCCGATCTATTTTTCAGTATGACAATTCCATGAGTCTATTAGAATGTGAAAAACTGGCAAGCAGGAGTCTACAAACAAGCTCTGCATTCTGCTTGTTGTCGTATATATAAATACATAACAAATCATTTTAGGAATGACAGGAGATTCGAAAACTGCCGAATAACGCCCAGCTTATTCGTGACATTTGTGGACAGTATATGAGATCGACTCAAAGAAGTGATATCATTTTACGACGGTACAGAAACGTTCGGTGTTAAGGGTAACGGGAAGCTTATATTCGTGCTTAGAGCATTCATTCAGTGTAATTAGCATTCTCTCGAGGGTAACTCTATGTCCTTTTCTAATGCTCCAGACATTACAGGAAGCCAACAAGATAGATGATAGACAGATTAAATGAGAATCCCAGCTCCCATCAACGAAAAGCGGTCTATAACCCGTGTATAAATATCCCCCAACATCATTAAATTTGTCACTTACAACAGAGGTTTCTTAGACATCCTAGGCTTTGCTGTTTATGATTTTTTTTCGTGCTGCTACATACTTTTCCGACTTCAGATCACGAATCACTTGAATGGAGAAAAACTAGTTCGACTCAGGCTTGCAGCATCAACATTCGGACATTAGAAATGGGGGGATCTTTGATTAATTTAAGTTTCATGGTTGCAATTTTAAGGGGAATTAAGAGGGGAGAGAAGAGGCAGTTTAAAGAAACGGTGCAGATGCAGTATCTTCCCTGCGTATTACGGTTTATAAACTTGGGTCGAAGAAAAAACGGTCTAAATACCCTTTTATTTCTGTTGTTTAATCGCACACTTTGAGCTACGACAAATTGATGGCCAATTTAAAATATACTATAGTTCCTTAGAATGAGCCAGAAATTACAATCACGTATACGCGTACCTTAACCTGCAGATCAATTGCTGGAATGGTAATTGGTGTGATTGAATCATCATCCGGAGCAGACATTCGACGACGACTGAAAGCAGACCCGGCCCTGGTGGACGTCCTCGTAGGTATAGCAGCAACACTGGCCGCATTTGCTGCACCACTCGCTTCCTCATCATCGTCATTAGTTCCGGTTTCAATATTTCGCACAATCTCAGGAGATGCCCCACCAGTGGCTGCAACAAGTTGAGCCGGAGAGTAGCGGCTATAACTGGCTCGAGCCACCGGATCCGATCTGACAAGGACCACCGGGGACGATACACGTTCCGTTAGGTCGAGTACTGTTTGCAATTCTGCATCCGGTTCCGTACTCATCCGATGAGCCATCGAGATTAAATCTGGGGGTAACGCTTGAGGGGTTTGGGCTGGGATGACCTGAACTTGTTCAGCTGTTTGCAACGAGTCGGTAGATTTCGTACAACGAAGGTCAGAGCCCGAAACCGCTGGGAAGCTTTCTTCCATTGCGACTGATTGAGGTGCTCGTGATGTACTAGTACGGGAAGCACTATCTCCATTCTCGTCGATCTCTTCGATTTGCTGTGCGACGCTGAGTAATGGTACAGTGCTGTAAGTAACTGGATGGATATCATCATGTGTAGGTTGCGGGATGCTTTTGACAGCTAGATCAGAAAAAGGAACCGCGCACGCTTCAACCACTTGGTCTATTGTCACAATATCCTGTTCCCCCGACTCAAGCGTTTCCGCTGAAACCTCCGTCCGATGGGTGACCGTGCGGAATGCGCTTTGTTCCAGATCTGCTCCAATTAAGCCACCGGTATTTGAAGGTGCCTTGTCTGCCGAAAGAAGCGTTATGTTGGGTGCCGTCTTTTCTGATGGCGATGATAATTCTAACAAACTAGATACTTTATTACTTTGTTCAGGAGGGATCGATGCAGTAACAGTTGAGACATATGCCGGATTGACCGTGGGGCTAGTTCTCGTCCGACTGATGTCGCCATGTGCATCTGGCTGATCCACAATGTCTGTAAGAATAACCGGATATTCTGAATTTTTATTGTCCATCGATACTCCTGGAAGTTCTCCCGACAAATCAGGTCCAAGATTCACGAGTGCATCAAGGATGTGCTCTTGCTGATTTAAACTGGCACAATCAGCCAACACTGTCTCTTCATTAGTGGAATTGATAGGGCCAGACAAATTAAGACCAGACGCAGATGTAAATTCACGATCCGAACAATCGCTCTCTTCAGCAAAACTCATCTGTCTGGGAGTATAGAATTCCGTCGAGAAAGTAGTCCCCAAAGCAGTAACACTGTCACCGGCTGTAGGTGAACTAATTACAATCTCCCGTTCGTTAGAAGACACCGCGGACGATGGTACTGGTGAGCTCACGCGCTCAATCGAGGCTTCCCTGGCATGTTTGTCCGGCGCGTAAACTGCCGTGATTGGACCGACGCGACGAATCACACGTGGAGTCCCTGAAGAACTTGTGTCTGAACCGGCACTTGGACTGGTCAGTACTTTTGCCGGACTGGAATCATCACTTTCGTAGGAGTGAAAAGAATCTCCATCTGTATACACCGATCCATTTAGAGCAGTCTAAAATAGGAAATGAAAATGAAAATAGCGGTTTTGCGAAATCCCTCAGATCCAAAACATGTAATTACAGAATTTCATGAAATCATTTGGGATAATTTGTGACGGAGGTAAAATAAATCGGCTGCTGCTGTGGATTTGTGCAAACCAATGCGTGCAATGGTGCAGAACCGAAAAGAAAACAGTTCAAAACTTTAGCAATGGCAAACAGAAATTAGGGAAAACAGTTGACCAAAAGAGTTCCCCATGTTTGCTTCCTGTGACCGTTAGTCAGAAAGGCCAGGTATTGATTACAACCAAAAACAGATGAGACAACAAACTGAAACCCAAAATACAAATGATGTACATGCAGTTTCCCGAAAAACAAAGCGGATCGAGTAGTTAACAGTGGATGTTGATGTCGTAAGCTAGCGCTAATGCACAGTAGGTGCCAGTCAGTTTCGATGAACATTTTGAAAAAAAATGTATCGCTGTTCTCTTTGTATTAGGACAAGATTTGGCAAGTTGGTTCTTACAACGATAATGAATTTTCAGTAAATCGTCGAAAGAAACGAAAACATTTGCTGCTCAACAATGCAATCCCACAATCATATGTAGTTAATTGTACTAACTTAAATTCGACTCTAATAGTCAAAATCAACGTCTCCACTCAGCTAATTACGGTATTGTTTCTCCTTAATGGTACTTAGTCTCAGGTGCGGCTAGTCGCAAGCAGAGCAAGGTTGTGTAAGCATAAATCGAAATAGAATATGTCGGGGCACTGAGTGCCACAAAGTGAGGAACAGCTTATTCCTTGCTACTAGAAACCTACGTCGGCAAACACCCTCACAGCCGCTAGTCATGACTAAGCAATCAGTTATACCTTGTAATCCTCAAAAATGTCGATAAGCAGTAGTCATACAATCCGGTACTGCTCAACAGCTGAATAAAACCATACTGAGTGTAGATAAGACCTGTGAAACTTGTCAAGATAATTTTCCATAAACACGTCATCTAAGATCAACACAGCCGCGAAATTTGCCCCCTCAAACAGACGACCAGGCGGAATTCAACCGCATCTTATTAGCTTAGTGAAAACTTCCAAACAATTCTTTTAAAGTACAAAAAAAATTCTCTAAAGCACCCAAATCATGAACAGTAGTCAAACAACGCAGAGCCATAAAAAATTTCTTCCTGGTTAGAAATTCCTGATTTGATCTATCATTTGTTAGTAAATATTTTAGCACAAACCCACTTTTCCCATACTACAAAATTAAGACCGGATAGCAACAATAACCTATGTGGTCCACGAGCTCAGGGAACTCAAAAGCTTAATCTTCTACGAAAAGTATTCGGCAGGCACTTCCGAATTTGTGAGAAAACCAATTACCAGTTTGAATATGGAATGAATGAAATAGAAATGAGCACGATGGTGTAGCTGTACTGCACTGTTATCCACTCGGACACGCGGTCTTTCACTTTGATTACTCAGCTACCAACAGTGTCACTCATTCAAAACAAATGCCTACAGTTACGCATGTATTTCAATGTCAAGTTAACATCAGGTTGCAAAAATGATCTGCTACAAGTCAGATGCCAAGATAAAATCGAAGTCCCGTGAATTTATTTATTTTCCAAATACACAAACTCGTTGTGTGGTTATCCTTGATAGGATGGGATCAATAAACCGGAAAAACGTGCCACATGTACCATAAAAGTCTCTTTGAGAACTGGCTAAAAGTCCCGGAGTCTCTGAAAACGTTGTATGCCCAATTCCTTCATTTAGTTACAGTTCTCGATAAATATCTAAGCAACCAGCATGAATTCGAGTGTGATTTTGAACGAATACCAGTCACAGCAACTGCATTCGATGAGTAACGAAAATGTCAGCAGAAAGGGGACAGTGTAAAATGAACTTGGTCATCATTAGCACAATGCACTTCGTGATTGCGAATAATCGATTTTTACCGAACGGCTGTTTCGAGTACATCAACTTGTTAGGGCTGTACACAGTAAGTGATTGAATGGCTCGTTATAGACCTTCAGCCTTAACCGTCACGTGACTCAGTGTGTGATGCACACATTAAAGTCAACGACGTAAATATGATCAACGTTACCGCTTTTGAGTGGCCTGTCCTGGATCGTCCTTCAGGTGCTTCCACACCAATAGAAATGAAGTATACAAATAGAAATTTGTCCGGACGTTCAGAACGTTCCACTCAGCAAGTTAGCGACGTCAAATGACAAGTGATATTTGATCCAACAAACATTATCACTAAAAATGACTGGCTGTCCTGCAGTCAACACAATGAACGGATCAGACCAAAGGGGTGAACATGGAAATATGCATTTTTCCTCAAACGAATCTAATTGCTCAGACAAAATTAAGAACCAAACATTTAAACTTTGCTCTTGAAAATCTTAGGATGAGTGGTTCACTCATTAAGATAAGGACAAATATTATTAGACGTTTGCCAACTACCTAGTAAAACAGCAGCTCACGTTCTCCTACGTGCTCGGCCTTATGTTTAAAATCGATAGAAAGCCGTATTGGACGCAGAATTGACTCGACAACCACTCTCAGGACGACGTTGAAAAGACCAGCAGTGGTCAAGTGAATTAAGTGTCTGTCACTCCAAAAAGGTAAGAGATCCGACGACCACTTTGGTGGGGTCAGCAATTGGCTACCGCACAGTTTCTTACCACACATGACCTAACGTGGCCTTCTATGATCCTACGCCACTCCAGGTTGAAGGGTCATGGTTTCCGATCCCTCTTTCCCTCTTCCCCGTGTAAGGGGCACTGGCGGCTAGAGGCATGCTCTTCTACTAGACTCATGCCGAAAACATCACGAAAAACCAGTTTTCAATAGCGAATTACACAAAAGATTGCTGGTCACTTTGAAAGCAATGGCGATCAAACTCCTAACCACTGGATCATGCAAGCAATGAAATTTAATCCCACCGTGGAAGTTACCGATACCGTAACGTTTACAGCTTACTCTGTTTACCCGATCCCTTCTATCTATCTGGCATCTCTTAACGCCTGGTCGAGTCTAGACTTCTCTTCTTCACACTCTGTTTGAGCGTATCAAGTATCCAATCTCCTATTGATTGGTAGTATCCCTGTGACTATAACGTCATCACACAAAAATATTTGAAGGAGTTTATTGGACACTCCTCCACAGTTGTGATGTTTTACTACCCGTCTAACGAACAGGGTAAACATCAACGCGTAAAGCCGGATATTTAAGAAACGATTTCCCTTGTTATCAGCCCTTCCATGTAATAGATCTCCAACCAGTACACTGTTCGCGAGGTCACTCCATGCAGTCCTAGCTTTACTATACAAACATCGGTGATCGAACATATACATACAAAGCGACGGACATCGTCAACACGTAAACTTCGTCTCTCGAAACCAAACAACAGAATCGAGCGCATTGCAGCATATTATAGATGACCACCAAACTTCGGCAAAAAATCAGGCCGGCGCTTCAAGTGCTTCAGTCCAGTATACGTAGCTCAAGCCTTGGATATCCGTGTTCTAACTTTAACTACCAAGCTACCACTCTCAGTCAGGAAGCTTCCGAGGTAACTGAAACGGTTAATAATGGTTAGTTCCTCCCCATCCAGTATCAACCTCAGTACTACTGTCGTCCAGTGGTTGAATAGTGCTGTATTTTGAATGTGCAAAGCACATGCCGATTGGAGATACAGCTCTTCTCAATCCGTCTAATGCGCTTTTCACATGTTTCTCCACTCGAACAAGCACGCGAGGTCGTCTGCGTAATCTAGGTCGTACAGAATCTCCGGATTTTTTCAGTTTGATACCCACATCCTGAACAACTAGAACATCATCCATTATGTCGAGGGAGTTAGACAAGAATGGAGAGACCGGGCAAACCTTTCGAACATTACTGCTTGGTTCGCACGAACCCTTACACAGAAATATACATGGCAGAACAATCCTCGCAGGTTATCGAACTTCGCATGCATACCTGTTCGGTTAAGAACATTGGTTGACTGGGTAAAAGAAGTCTTTCTGTTCGAGAAAAATCACTATTGTCGGGCGACGTTAGTTGTGGGGTTTGTTTCGAGTAGCTGGAGAAGCGCGAAAATCTGGTAGACCCAACCTCCACCTGGGCGTAACTCGGTTTGGTGTTTGCGGGCCTCAATCTCGTGAATCGATCTCCGACGGCGCAGCGTTATGGAGACCAGAATTTTGATAACTGTCGAAATAAAATTGATCACACGATGACTGCTACAATGATTCTCCATTCCCCTCTTGAAACTGGGTACAACCAGTGACTCGCTACGCAATAAGTGAATGTGATCCTTGTCCCAAATGTCACGAAGCAAGGAGGTAAGTGCTTTCATTGAGAAGAAGTTCGTCGGGACCCGTCGATTGTCCCACCCTCAAAAGTCGAATGTACGACTCTACTTCCAGTTCCATTGAGAAACAGCTGTTGACTTCGGAGCAATTACATTAGAGTGCGGCCAGCTAAAGTGTCCTTTGAAGCATTCAGCTCGGCGGTCAAAACTCTACTACCCGTCGCGAATAGGCTTTCCACTTCGTTTGCCTAGTTTCACTAACCGAAGTTCGCCACCGTATATAAGCTTAAACGATTTTTGACTGTTACCTGAAGCAGCTGATAATTCCGTTTCTTAGGCTACCTGAACCCACCAGTTTTGACGGTCACCGGTGGTTCGAGAGCTCGCCTTTTTGCTCCATTAGATTCAACGACTCCTGAGCCATCCAGTGTCTTTGGTTGATAACTGACTTAGGAGAGGTGAAACTTGCTATCAAGTCCATCGCCGCTTGATTTGGTTACAGTGCTGGAGCTGGAGCGAAAATCGCATTAGAACTATTGGATTATTCGAATCTACGTATGTGAACCACTGGGGTCGACGCTTTTGAACAGAAACGCGCCTACCGCAAATAACTGTTATATGATCGATCTGGCTGAGAGTACCTGTGGAGTAAGAGCACCGTGTCCGCTAAGCGACGCGAACTGTGTCGGGGACGCGTATTGGATGGGAATAAATGATTGTGCACACAAAACTGGCGCAACCTATCCCCGTTATCCGTACGCAGGACGGGCAAGAAGCAACGCCCACTGAAACAAGCTTCTGATCTACTAGGTTTTCCAACTGGTGGACTAAAATCACTTGCTATCACTTCAACGTCAGATCGTTTGCTCCAGCGAACAACAGTGAATTCGCCTTTTTGCGTGTCGGAGATACAGCCTGTTGAAGCGTATTTCCAGATGAGAAACAAGCTGCACCTAACACAGCTATTCTTTCAAACATCAACCGATCCTTGGAGTCTTACGGCACATAAATGGGAGCCAGCCAAGAAACGCCACTTCGGCTTTGTCACTCAGGATTATTCCGAAACCATGTTGACCTGCAGCTCAAGCTGCTCTGTCTCCGGAAGTGCACAGGAAATACCGTGATGAGCTTTTAGGCACGATTAGTTGAAGTAAATTATTCGAATACTGAATTCGTGTTCCACGATCGCAGCAAACACCGATCACCAGATCAAAGACAAACCTGTCAGCAAAAAAGCGATTTAGTTTAGTGAGAATCCATCTACTTGGAACAGCTTTTCTTACACTAATTTTACCGACTGAGTTGCCAGCTCAAGTTAACCCTCAGTTTGGAGGACAAGAATGCCACTCCGTCAGGTCTCTACGCACTGACCTTCTTAGCACGATTGGATCTTCAGCTTGGGTCACGGGGGCTCAGAAGCCGTCAGATCACATTAAGATTTTGCATGCAGGCCATCAATGCTGTGGGATGAGTTTACCTGATAGCCTCAAAAGCCCAAAGCATTGTGACAGAAAACCGGCAATCATGATCCTAGTATTTGGAACGGCCTAGGACCATATAATATTTAAATAGGTCAAGCAATCCAGGAAGGTGTAGTTCAATAACGAAGTTCAAGATCAAATCTTTAACGTAATCGCAAGAAATGTTAGTTTGACAGGATAACTCAATAGCCAGTGAAGTGTGAAATGAGGTTACCTTTTTCGGACTTGGATCACTGGTATTATCGACAGACATTTACAATGCTAAAAGTATAAGAGAAAATAAATGTTAACGTTGTGAAGGGCAAATTGACTTTTAGTATTGGCAACGTGATAACTGCATTACTTGTCAGGAACTATATATATATATATATATATATTCATATATAGATATATATATGCCTAACATGTTGCACATATCTGGAATCAGACCATGCGCCATTGAAACGATAACCAAGGACGAAAACAATGAAGTAAAATGAGAAGGAAAGGCGACATTGGGCAAAGTGCTTCACACATTCTCCTTATATTCTCTGCTTATGCATCACTGGGATGCATGGTCCATCAGTAGGTGTTATCGGAGTCATAACGAAAGATGAAAACAATCAGCGAAGAATAAAAAGAAACTATGTGCAGAGTTTACTACACATGTCAGTTCTTCTATCCTCTCCATGTCATCGGATATCTATCGGCAACCATGATTCCCTATGGGTTTGGTACCACCCGGTTGCCCAAACCGTATTAGAGAATTCACCGTGGTTTCAAGTGTGTTAGAGCCGAGCAAATTCAGAACGATGCTATAGACGATGCATTCATCAGTGAAATGCAATCTAACTCCATTCGACAACGCATCATAGAAAAAGGATGCTTGATCTTGACGCTGCCTACAAACAAGCTCGTTCTTTAAAAATGGTGTGTCATCAGTCGCAGTCATTTTATCCGTCTGAACCCATGTATTCGACGTCTGCCTCTAATCAAAGTGCACCTAAAGAATTACACTCCGAAACCTCCGAACAGGCAATAACGTCAGCGACCAGTGATCGGTGTCGTTATCTTCGTTCAGCATTAAACACCAAGGCAAGACTCATCGACCGCTGCCTTTTTCCCCAGTGTTAAATTTTTCTATAAAAGAGTAAATATCCCAAGGGAACAGGGAGTGGATCTAACCAGGCAAAAAAATATACCAATGCTCCTGTAGCTAACAAACGAAACAGTCTAACTGTACTTTCAATCATTCTGATTCGCTAGAAAATGACAACGCGATCGCCCTGTTCACAGTTTACTTCCATATCCTTTAGTGTTCACTGATGCACGACTCCACTAACCGAAATTCGTCGTCCACCAATGTACACTGAAGGATATGGAAGTAAACCGTGAACAGGGCGATCGCGTTGTCATGTTCTAGCGAATCAGAATGATTGAAAGTACAGTTAGACTGTTTCGTTTGTTAGCTACAGGAGCATTCGTACATTAGATCCCCTTTGGATATTCACTCTTTTATAGAAAAATGTAACACTGGGGAAAAGGCGGTGGTCGGTGAAGCTTGCCTTGGTGTTTACCGCTGAACGATGACGATGATGATCATGACACAGATGCTTCAAATTAGCAGATACCGAACGAACCTTTTGCACGGGCGAAGACACTTGATTTGATATACTACCGCCAGGTGAGATACAACTACGCAAGTAACTAAATTTGTCCACCTCATATAGTTGCTCACCCGCAAGAAAAAGGTTCAGCTTCGATCCAATGCACTCCTGCAAAACGCATACCAAACATATCTACACTATCGTCCAGACAATCGATAAGAACTAGCGGCTTACTGGAATTTCCACTGAGTAGCACAACACTGTCCGCATTTTCCAAGTCAGCCAGGTTCCCGTCTGAGTGAGATATCAATCTCACTATTCTCACAGGAGGATAGGGCTGACTTCATAATCATCTCAATAACTAAGCTGGAAAAAAAATGAAGCGGGGCAACCTTGACGAACACCTCTACTTGTGATGAATTTGGGTGAAACATAGCAGTAAGCATGAACCCGACTCCGACTGTCCACATACAGAAATTCGATAAGTGAAATGAATTTCCTTGGCACACTCTTCCGTAAAGGTCAGCGCCAAAAAACTGCACGATTAACTGAGTCAAAAGGCATTTTTTTGATCAAGAGAGTACTACATACTCGGCGGAGTATAATCCCAGGAAGCAGCTTGAATGCAATGCGCAACAAACTAACTTCTTTGTGGTTTTCATATGGGGAGCTATCCCCTTTCTCCTAAACCGATAAAAACACCGATTCAATATAATCAGTAGGACTTTCTTCTGTCACCCAGCCCAGATTGATCCCAGGAGCTTTGCTAACTCCGATGTTAGCAATTAGTCACCATCCGTGAAAGGAGACAGCGACAGCCCATCTGGTCCAGCTGCCCTATACCTTTTAAGAAAACCTATCTCCCTGATGACCTCGATTTTGGTGGAGGGTTGGGATCCGCCTGCACTAGTTCATTTGCAGGCGTAAGTGGAAGGTCCATCGTGACCGCCGACCAGGTAAACTGCACCCTAAAGCGTTCTGCCCAACGTGCCAGCCGAGGCTTCTGAAAGTGAATCAGTGCGCCGTCGGATTTCTTTAACACCTGAAAGACTGGTGTAGAAGATACTCCTCGTTTTTGAGGCCCACATGGCCTGTCCAGCATTTCCTATAGCGTAATGAAAACAGAAGTAGACGCAATTCATCGCATGCTTTAAATTAAATCAAGTCAGTTCCTATGACTGGTACCCAGTGCCTTTGATAGTCCAGATTCGTGTATCTGCGAGCCCACTTGTTCCACAGAGCATCGACGTCTTGGAATCCTTTTTCCGATAGCCGAAAAGCATGTCACATGTCGACAACACCATCCGAGAGACTAACAAATTCAACATTTTGATATGGTAAGCCTTTGCATTTCGCAAGCTCACTTGTCACATGAAAATCAAGGTATGAAGCTGTCGTAAATATTGACAGAGGAAGGGGAAAAAGTGACGGCAGGATGAGAGATCGAACGGGACAGGAGAAAATGTCTAACACTGGCAGAATAGAAGTTAATAACAAAGAGTGGCTGGATGGGCATGGAAGAGTAGTAGCCAAGTTCTGCTACTGTATCACAAGTATTGGGAAAAGGTCCACATCGTGTTTGCTTGTGCCTCCATTCCAGATGTTGATTATTCTGCAAGCGAACGATGAGCTCGGATTATCTTTTTAACTCTCTTTTCTAAGAATTTAGAGGTATCACTCGAAGGAGGGAGTTTCCGTCGCGGATGAACAACGGTTTGTTGGTGGTTGACAGCCCACTTGGTTACTTCATTGTTTTTATTGTTTCCACGGCCTCTCATTCGCTTCAGTGAAAACAGCCGTAGCGATTCTAGTCTTTGATCGTACTGTAATCCTCCCAATCCTAGCGCCATTCGCATAGACCTTTGGACCCTCTTCAGTGTGACGGTCCCTTACTAACTGCGGAACCCAGGTTTGGACCACGTCCTCTAGGCGGGAACAACCTGGGCTATGTGTAGTAAGCGTATGGCCCTCGGGTTCCTCGATGATGCCGTTCTATGCTGCCGGTACAGAGTTCTGCCATTTTTATTGGCAGTCGCCAGGCATCGGGCCAAAGGCTTAAAGTTGCTTGCGACTACCATTCGTAAGCTTCTAATTTCTTCCCTCTGGGTCAAGGGTTAAAATGCCCCAGATTTAAGAAATGTACTCCTACGGATCCCTATTGTAAGCCGGGTGCACTCTGCCACCTTAACGGTAAATCCCATTCTGTCGTCCACTGCTAAATCACCTCAAGCTCCGTCTGCCCTTTGTTTGACCCCGGGCACGAACATGGAGTACAGTGATTCGATGACCCGTAGCAGGCCGTTAATGTACAAGAACAACATCGAACTTAGCAATCACCCATGACGGTCTCCATTGGTCACATTCGCCATGGAGGACCCGGTACTGTCCACTTTCGCGAAGAGTCGACCTTAATAGGTAAGCATTTAGCCACTCCATTAATCATACTGAGACTTCCAAGTTTTTGAAGTAGCAATGTGTGGTTCAAGCTTTCGAATAACTTGAGAAATTCTAGGTACCATACGTCTGTTTGTTCTCCTTCATCGAGCCTCCGGGTCGCCTCGTCAAAGAAACATACCAGGTTACTTAGCCAAGACTTTGCTTTTATAAAACCGCGCTGGTGAACAGCAACTAAATCATTCTCGTCCAGGTGTCTCACCAATGCATTGTGTATTATTATTTCCGTCACCTTCAGTATCCTTAGGACGGAGTTGCATGCTACCGGACGTGTCCCTGGGTTGAGGATCATGAAACGACCACCTTCCAGGGGGGGCCTGGAGCTAAGGCTTCCAGTGTCCCTGGAGCTGGTTTGGCCCCCAGTGAGAGCGCCTAGGGTGTACTACCTGAATAGGTCCCAGTCGACAGCCAGCTGTGCGACACCACTTCGATCCAGTGGCGGGTTCAGATCAACCATATCGCCAATAGCTGCAAATGGCGAAGCTCTCTACAACAGTCTCGGTCGTACTGGATCAATCCCTCCACTCCGGCTTAGCGTTAGTTTGCACTAAGCTGTCCATGTGCTCTGATGGGCGCTCAAAACGGACACTTCAGCGTCAGTTAGATTGCAAAACGCTATTTGATCTGACTAGCTTTTCATTCCTTCGAAGCGCACTGACTGAAAAGCTAGAAATGCCCCACCTCAAAACATCAATAAGCACTGGTCACTTATTAAAAATGCATTGCATTCTGCTGCCTTAGTTAGTTGTGCCCTGACCTATCGCGTTGTCATACCCTGAAGTTCTTCCGAGTCTTTGCGCCTTCTTAACGCACGCCAATCCATTCGTGACTGGTGGAGAGTATAATGAGGCACGGATCGTAAAGGGATGTGAATTTAGTGCAAGTTTGAATAGGGATCCCGAGATCTGGTGGTCTCAACGAACTCTGGAGATGGAACGTGTTGTCGCTATAGGCAATCACCGTAATCTGTATCACATCCTACCAGCCGGTAGGAAGGCGTGGGGTGTGAGCGAAACGATCTATGAAGCTGATGGTTCGTCAACCCACAACCAGTGGCAACGTCTTGTGCACTAGGCGCAGCACTTTCAAGAACAATTTATCTAGTTCTTAGTATTAGTCCGTCCCGTAGCTTTTCTGGCAAACGTCTCCTGGTCTGTTACAGCAGGTTCACCAACTGAGGCGATCGTTAAAGAAATCCGAGTGTTATGACGCTATAAATCACCGGACTCTGATGGACTGCCCTCGGCTCTATTTAAAGATGGAGGAATGGAACTGGCCAGAGCTTCAAATTTTATTCCCGGGGGTTCGATACTCCGACAAAGCCCCCTCTTCATGAGAGGAGTCAATTAGTTTCCCCATCTTTGAGAAGGGCTTGGGCAGTAACTGAGCTAACCATGGGGTATTATCTTAATCCAAATAGTGTCGTGAAATAGTCCATAGATTGGCAGGTTATACAACACGCGTGAAGGGTAAACTCGTGAAGAACAAGCTGAATTTTGTGCTGGTTATGGATGCATCGATCAAATCTTCACCCTCCGACAGGTGTTAGAGCACAATTCTGCTTTCCGAAGGCTAACGATCATCGTGTTCTTGGACATTTGTACAGCCTTTGACTCTATTGATAGGTCTCCACCATGGTACTGTTTGTTGAGGAAAGGAGTACATGAGAAGTAAGTTTGGACCTTTAAAGACTTGTACCGTAGTACCTCAGATCGGGTTAGCGCTTATGACCAAATTTCGCCATACTTTGTCATCTTCAGTAACGTACGGCGAGACTGTCTTAAATCCCAATTTCTTTCCAACTTTGTCACAGAGGATGTTCTACAGATTGGTTTATCTGATCTTTTAGTTCCTCACAGGGAACTGATTTTTTGACCCAGAGTACGTCCATGATGTCTCCTTGCTGAGCCGAGATCCATACGCGATTCAACGAGCGTCAGATGGCTTGTTGATTGAGGTATCCAGATACGAAAACGCCTTGCATCTTTGAAATTCATTATTATTATTATTATTATTATTATTATTATCATTGTTCAGCGTCAAACACCAAGGCAAGCCTCACTGACCGCCGCCTTTTCCCCAGGGTTACATTTTTCTTTAAAGAGTGAATTTCCAAGGGGAAATTGGCAAATTGACACAACCTCTGCTATTTTCCTTTCCTCCTGGGACCACTGCCTCCCTGATAAATTGGTTGAATACTCCTGTCAGTGGTCCTGCAAGCGTCCGGGCAGTCGGTTGGAGAATGGCTGGGTAGATTCCATCGAGTCTCTGGGCTTTACCCCTATCGAGAGACTCTAGGGCCAACTTTACCTGGGATGGCAGCATTCAGTTCTCCAATGGGAGAGAACGAAGCCAATCTAGGGTCGGCGGCTTTCTGCCTTCATCTACCCTTTGGAATTTTCCGAAATACCATCACAGAATAACGGCTTTCCGTTCATTGCTTTCTGCTTCATTTCCGTCCTCCATTTTATCCCAACCGCCACGCGCATGGACCGCCGGGCCTGAACATGAGTGAAGTACCCCTTTGCGTTATTTTTTTTCTGATCTAGCAATTCTCACTTCGCAAACAAGTTTGCCTTCTTTGCTTCGCAGATACTCTCCTGTCCAGCTCTCTACACCCGAATGGCCCTCAGTGTCTGCCGCTCTCCTGGCACTTGCCCTATGCTCAATGCTTTGGCTTCAGATCCCGCGCTGCGCTGGCACTCCACCGCGGTGGCAGGTCTCGTTTCCGGACTCTGTGCAAAGGGGTTAATTTTTGCTAGCCAAATAAGGTTTTATTTAGTGCTCAACCTGTTCTCCACGGTGCCTCCCACGTCAGTGACTCTGTCAGCGTGCGTAATCTCTCATCACACAACGGTTCAGCCTTTGTTGTTTACTATGGATGGGCTCTCCATTCCTATCGCATATGACTTCAACAACCGAAGTTCGCCACCCACCGCAGTCGCGTATAAGCTTAAACAGTTTTTGACTGTTAACTTAAGCGACCGCTTCTTCCAGCTATTTGGCTACCTGAACCCACCAGTTTTCACGGTCATTCTTAAAACTTATCGTCAACTGGCGCTGCAGCTGTCGACACATCTTATTCACTTCCGTTCAGTTAGGCAACTGGCGTGTTTGCTCCATTAGACCCAGCGACCCTTGCGAGATCCAGTGTCT
>LUCM01004376.1:248756-296816 GCA_008360955.1 Fasciolopsis buskii | reverse complement strand
GGGCGTGTTATCAATGGAGATACTATGGGTAGGCAGAAGGGGCAAACAGATTGGGTTGGAGACAGAAGAGACAGGTTGATTAAAAGAGAGGGAACTGTGCGGTATCATACTTATCACTGCCCACTCCGCTCGATGCAATGGGCAGCGCGGTCCTGATTATCCTGCGCGACGACCGATGCAGTATGTAATTCTGTGTTGGCGTGTAACTGATGGGCATTGAGGGGCGGGTTGTGTACTGTTACGGAGTCCAGCCGCTAGGCAGAAGAACGATTAGGGTTCTCAACCAAAGCCTTTGGTTCTGACAAGAACCTGACCGCAAGGCAGCGGAAAATAGCTGAGTGGGCGCCTATCTACTTGGATCACTTAGTCTCTCACTCGTTTTTCCGACTGAGCTGCTGACTCAGAACAACCCCGACTTGGGGGACCAGGAGACTACTTCGTGACGGCTTGGAGGCACGCAAGCCGTCAAATTGCAAATTGCAACGTACCAATTCAAGACTGGGTGGAACTTTTGCTCTATTTGATGATCGGTTGTAGATATTCAGTTGTTTTGATTAACTCGGGAGTGTGATTACAATCGATAGAGGCGTTAGGGAAGAGGTCGCATCACAAACTTCAGAAGCCAGTGCACTCTTCCGACATATGTGGTGGAGCATTCAGCTTTATCTCAAGGAAAATGTATACGACGTTATAGTTTGTAGTATCCTTCTTTACACTTGCAAGGCACGGTCTTTTCGCACCGTATATGCTCGATGACATCCCGATTTCGACCTCCGATATCTCCAAAGCATTGCTCTAACATGATGGGAACATTGGGTGAGCAATGATCTGGCACATCGTCGTGTTTAGGTGAAGATAATAATCTTCTGATTGAAGCAACCGTCCTGCATTCCCTCTGGTGGCTTAGATACGTTTCGCGAGTGGGTCCTTTCCCTACCCTTTCTACACCTGGGCAGGATTGAAGGAATGAAAGTGGCGGTTTCGTTTTGACTTATCTTGTGAAGAATTTCGCCTCGGTCTGGCCTCGATATGTGCCTCCCATCTTCTTCGTTTGGGCCCGGCAGATAAAGACTGTCTCTGGTTGGAGACGGCTTTGTACGAGCTTCAGAATCGAAGTCAGTGGGGCAAACGCTCTGTATTTTGTCTATAGAACTTGTGTCCCATATAAACACGGCACCAAAACAGGAAAAAGCTTACGAGCTGTACTCGGTGAAAATAAAAAATTTTCTTTTCTTTTACTATATTTCCCTTGCATTGGTTAACCGAATAATTCTACTTAAATGCTATGTTTGTATAATTCTTTCTTCCAGCCCGGCAGAAGATATCCCCTGTCAACTTCCTTGGCGTTTGAACTTTTCCATCTTTGAGTGAGAGCATATTATTCTTGTTAAACTTTCCAACGTCTCAATCCAGAAATTTTCTCTTTTCCACCAGCTATGCAAATGTTATTCCCCGGGGAACTGTGTGCGAGGCTAACTAATACCACCGCCTTTCAAGTCCACTCTGTCCTCTAAACCTTACATACCGCATACTTGATCACCTTAGGATACTGAGGAGCGAACGATCGAGTGGTTTATTTATCGAATAAATTTCCCTTAATTATCTCAGTTATCGTTGAGCTCGAAGTGAACTTCCCGGACACTACTGCTGATTTGTATATTACTGCACTCACTATTATCCAATGTAGTCGGTAAGATGATTTACGTTTCATTTACAACCAGACCAAATGTTTATGTACAGTTGAAGGACACTGCTCCTGACTCTGAATACCCATTTTTGTTTATTCGTTCGCGTGTTCCTGTGGGACAAAGTAAATTGACCGTCCCAGGCACACCCATGAGCGCCATTCAGCAAGGCTGAGCACGTGGATAACTATGTAAATAACGACCTCATCCCGTTTGACAACCAGCCAAGCCAAATCACACGTTAAACGCAACCGAAGCTTTTTCAACTCTTCTACGGATTCTTAGGCTAGCACCAGAATCCCTCGCCATTGGTCTCGCTAATCCTTTTGTACGTAAAATACGCATTCTACGCTGGTCCATTCATCACCGAGTGACCGATCCGAACTAGTCAATCAGTTGATACAATAGTCGTGGTCATCCATTCATAATCGGTATCCGGATACGTCTGTATCAAAACATTTGAGGACTCTAACCACTATCACTTAGTTTGCTTGCCGTAGGCTTAACTTATCTAGTATTAGTTACTTTATTGTACTGACAAGATTATGAATCACTGCAAATCAGCTTGTTTCCCGATGTGTTCTCCAAGCACATTACATGCTTCGATGAAACGAAGAGGAAAATCCAAGCCTTAATTAATCTTTTGACGTGGATCAATGTCCTTCGGTATTTTGACAAACTCAAATTGTCACTTACAGAGCAGTTGCACAGGAGTCGTTTACTAACGATTAAAAGTAAGAATTTATAATTTTACAACTACTTCGAATCGGTTTTACTACCGAAGAGTTAGGTGAGAGCTGAGGTTGCAACACGAATCAACAACACGCGTACAACGCCACCGACATGCACGACACATGCTACGAACACTCAGTGAAATTAGCCTTGATTCGCAGTTTTTATGATCCATTCAGGCCAGTGAACACTGGTGATCAAGGGGTCGTGATTGTTTGCTCATTCGTGTCTGTGATGAATGCTTCAGATAAGTGTGCGGGACAGAATACCTGAAGAAAAAAATAAAAATGCAGTTCCATGATATTGAGCAACTGTCCGTGTTTCTGCAATGCTATCGGCTGCAGCTGTTCGAAAATTACTGGTGTCCAGATAAAGAATATCCTCGGAAAAACACTGCGCTAAGTCCGTAGTCCACTGAAATTGTGAGTTGTTGTCATCTAGAGTAATTCTGAGCACCCAGATGAACGCATTGTCACCGTCAGTGGAAGCAAAACTTTGAGGTCTACACGGATTCAGTCTCCAACCATAATGCACAGTCGGCGACCATTCGCGGCGTCCACGGATTCGAAGTACCCTCGAGCAACAGAGTTGCATAAAATTAAAACCTAGTGTGTGGGAATAAAACACGTAAGATGCGGCAGCACGAATTTGAAAACCTAACCGACGGAGTGACAACTTGTAAAATGCTGTGACTCGCAGAACAAGAAATGTCAACAAAATACGCGGCTGGACCAGATTGAGAATGAAAGCTCCTCAATACGAAACCAATGTAAATAAGAGTAAACATAAAGATTATCCGGAACATTTTTTCTCTCTGTCTAATATGATAGAGCGGTTTGGAAATAAACGGTATTCCTTAGGTGATTTGATAGTAAACCCATAGGCAACAAACAAAGAATTGCGAACGACTACTTCCTAAAATGAAGAGAGTTCCTAAAACCACAAAAACGTCCAGAGAACATGACGTCTGAAGACGACATTTTCACGGACGAATGACTTACTCAGCCAAACCATGATCCATGAATGAAGATAAATATTCACCGACACATTTTAAAGTACGAAAAAAGAACCGGGTCACAATGGCCTACTAAATCGTAAAAGCAATATCCGATCTTGTTTGCCTAAATGACACCAAGAGCTCAAAGGAATGCTCGTATCAACCCGAAGACCCAATCATATCTGAAAGGTCAATTGATAGAGGCCTGACGAAGTAGCCTCCTGGTCCTCCACATCGGAGGTTGGTCTGAGCGGGAAGCTCAATCGGAAGAACCGGTGAAAGAATAAGGGATGAGAGTAAATGGGCTCCCACTCAGCTATACTTTGCTGTCTTGCAGTCAGGTTCTTGTTAGAACCAAGGAATTTGGTTGAGAACCCTAGTCGTTATTCAGCTTAGCTTCTGGACTCCCTGTCAGTACTTGTCCATCAACCCCCATGAGTTGCACGTCCACANCATTTTCTCAAGCCTCGTCAACATCTGAATCTGGGTTCGTCCAATGTGCGCAGTCTCACGCAGGCTGGCCAACAGGCGTGTCTAGCTCTGACAATGGACTCACTTTCGATTGATGTCTGCTGCGTCAGTGAAACACGAAATCAGGATTCGAGTGGTATAATGCAACTCGTCAAGATATTTCCATCGAACATCAGGGACGAAGAAACTCCGAGAAGGCTGAAGCGGCCGTTTTGGACTGGATCCCGGTTAACAGTCGCTTGTAAGCCGTGAGACTGCAGGGATCAGTTGGCGTTTGAATAAATAGTTGTGATAAGCGCAACCTATTTGTCATCTCGGTATACACCCAAACAGACTGCAGCGCTGACATGCAGAAAGACCAGTTTTATGACGAAATCGTCATTCTTGTTTGTAGTGGTAGCAGATGATTTTAACGCACAAGTTGGAGAACTTAGTACATCGGAAGTCTGTTTTGGTGAGTGCTGCACCTTGTCTGTTCAGTGAACAGACGACGGAGACAGGCTTCTCCAGATTTATGCGCGCAATCATTTGGTCTCGTCTAGCACGAATTACCGATACGATTTGCGTCGCACAGCCAAACGGTATTCTAACTCGACGGGTAATTTGAGTCAGATCGACCATATCACAGTAGGCTACCGTTGACGCGATTCTGTTCAGAACTGTAGGTGGCACTAGACCACGCACGTCGAGTCGGATCATACATTAGTTCTAATGCGACGTTTGCCTCGACTCAACGTCTACCGACGTGGGCCACAAACCCGACTGGTCATCGAACGTCTGAGTGATTCGGCTATTCATACTGGCTATAAAAATAAACTATCCGACGAACTAGAAACCTCGACCGCAGCAATGTAGATGAGCGCTTGGGTCGAATGAAGTAGACGATGCATTTGGCAGCAGGTTTCGCCTGTGGCCCTAGATCTAGCGTTCATCGTAGGCACTGGTTCTCGCAAGAACCATTCAGACTAATAAGGCAAAAACGCCAGTTCCCTAACTGCAAGGAGGCGAATAAGACGCGTCGATAGTTGACGCTTCAATGGACGATAAGCCCTAAGAATGACCGCGAAAACTGATTGTACTCAACTTCAAGAAGGGCACGCAGAGTGACTGTAGCAATCATAGTGGGATTGGTTTCATTCTGATAGTTATTAAGATTTTGGATTCCATAATGCTGCGCCATTTGACACCAGTTCGCGAACGTGACCTCCGAGAACAGCGAGCCGGATTTCATCCAGGTCAACTTTGAATCGACTATACATTCACTTTTCGGCAAGTAAACGGCAGTAGAGGTGAATGCGCGTATATCCAAGGCTCGAGTGGCTTGCACTGGTCTGATGCACAAGTGCATCGGCCTGATTTTTACTGTGTCTCGGTGTGCTCAGTTCTTTTGCATGATTGCGAGACATGGAATATGCGTGCGGGGGATGTTCGTTGGTTGGAGGTTTTCGATCACCGATTTCTACGTAGAATCGCCAGGACTGGATGGATTGACCAAGTGGGTAATTTAGAGTTGAGGAGTCGCGTATTAGTTGCCGGTTCTGAGTCCATCTTGTCTCGGCGTATGAAGCTTAGTAGACTGCGCTGGTTGGGTCACGTGTTGCTTACAGCAAAAACTCGTCCGTCATAACGCGTCTCACGGAGTGGAGGAAGCCACGTGGAGGTCAGCAGATGATGTAGCACTGTTGAATGAGAAAACGCTAAGTGGACTTGGGTAAAGTAGGTTTCTCGCGCCTTTATGTTTGGGGTCCGAAAGACCCGTCAACTAGCTGGCTGCAGACACTGGAGGACATGGTAGCGAACCGCGAACAGTGTCGATCGTGTTATGGTTCTCTATCGAACCGGAATAATTAAAATGTTGTGTTTGTTTAGCTAAACTGTTTCGTGTGGGCTACTGCAGCATTCTTATCTTTTCCCGCCTGTGTAGATCCACGTCCTGTTCCCCTTGTATATTCACTCTTCTCATAGAAACATGTAACTCTGAGGAAGAGGCAGCAGTCGGCAGGGCTTCCATTGCCGTTTAATGTTGAACAATGGTGGTAATGATTTTTCAACACCATTTCTTGAGCGCACATTTGCGTACAATCTGCAAGTCGTTTACTGATAGATTCATTGAAAGAAGCAAAGTTAGGAAATCGCATCAAGATTGGCTTCTTAGGCTTTGGCGTAAGGAAATATGAAGTGAATTCGATTGACTTTCAGAATATGAAAGTGAAACAATAAAGCGAAACAGTGCAATGAAACTCAAGTTTGTTGTTGTGCTTGCTTTGTCTCAAACATTTGTATACATTCAGCGTTATGAAACAGTAGAAAAAGGGAGAAAACAAAGCAAGAGAAAAAACTTTCTTTTAAGGTTCATTACATATGAACACTTCCAAACACCCTTTCCATGTCAGGGATTTCCCATCAAATCCGTAGCCGCTCTATTAGTGGAGTACTACCATACCGTTGAGACCAGAGTAAGGGATTGCTTTGATCCCCCGGAGCTTTTGGTTAAAGAACTTGATCTACGGTCTGATCGCCACTGATAGGCTATGGATTAAGGAAGTCACTATTTCAGGGGAAAAGTTGAGATCTAATTTTTACTGCTGACGGTGTTGTTGGTATTTGCTGTTTTAATTCACGTGCTAACCGTAAAAATGCTTCCCAATCCTATCACATCCACACAAACCGGCAATGGGGAGATACTGAAAAAGAAAGCAGAACGAAAACGGCTGGTGCTTTGGTCAACAGATCAACCAAACCATCCACACCCAGATTAATTTAACCTCACAGCCGTGCTAAAGGCATGATGTCACTGCATGAACGCATGGGTTATAAATACCGCGATGCGAGTGTGCGCTGACTGAAACAAACGCAAAGACGATACCGGTCCGTAAAGTAACGAGCGGAGACCACAAGTTCAATCACAAGGGGAAACCAACATAGCCTGTTTGGCTTAGGAGGAGTCTCGTAAGTGCTGTTCGATCACGCGGGCACCTACAAACCAACTAACGCAAGATTACCGATAAAACTTAGGCTTCAGCTCCATACCGCATGGAATTTAATTACTGGTCGGTAGGCGTTCCAAACACCACGTGATAAAAACCTGCCTTCCTCCTTTGGGTTGATGCGACAAGGGAGAAGATACAAAATGGCATTGCTGTAGTCGACTGAACAACCACGCTATAAACTCAGCCTAGCCACCAACTGAATCTCAGCTGCGTGAGCCTAAAATTCGACCAGAAACTGAGGACGATCAGGTTTGTATGCAGGTACAACAAAGCTGCGTTCAGTTAACTGTATGCTTTCTAGAATTTAAGCTCATTTAGATGCAAGTGGGTCGGTTGATTTTTCGTCTAAAGCGCCAGTAATTTCAGTTTGCTTTCCTTTCAATATCTCCTTGCTCACGATTTGCGTGGGTGGCAAGATTCAGTGACGTGTCTTGTGGTTAGAGCATTGCCATCATCATCATTCAGCGTTAAACAGCAAGGCAGGCCTCACTGACCGCTGCCTTTTCCCAGAGTTGCACGTTTCTATAAGAAGAGTGAATATCCAACGGGAACAAGAAGGGCATCTAAACAGGTGGGAAAAGACAACAATGCTGCTGTAGCCAACATACGGAACGCAGTCTAACTATACAAACACACTCTTTCAATCACTCCGATTCGATAGAAAATGACAACACGATCGCTACTGTTCGCGGTTCATTGCCTTATCCTTCAGTATCTGCAACCAGCTAGTTGACGAGTCTTACGGACCCCAATCACGAAGACGAACATTGTGGGCTCCACTAATGCCTGACTATCGAGAATAATGCTAACAGCGAAGATTCCCGTTCCCTCAGTCGCGTTCTCAAAGTGTCTGGAGCTGATGACCGATGGTCCGGTTCATGGATTTTTTCTAGATTGAGGAGCCATCATAGCCGGGTGTTCCAGCGAGCCTTGGACTCAGAATTTCAATGCATAGGCCTCCGCCTACATTCGATATCTCGAAGATGGCATGAGACTTTGGTCTTAGTGAGTCGTGGACCACATTCGCCACGTTACGACCCCCCTCAGCGTACCTTTTGTGATGTGTTACAGAGAAAACGATTGTCGAGCGAGAACTCATTACATCCTCCCCAGTGGTACCTCCTTATAAATGCGTTTAGGCCCATCTTGTTCACCTTATTCTCCTATCCACAGTCTTGAGACACCCAAGATGGTCGACAAATCTGCTCACTGTGTGTACCAAAGACGCGGGTGTGGCGTCGAGTTCAGAAACTAACCGCAATGACAATCGAACAAGTTCACATTCCCTTGGACAATGGGTGACGCATGAATCAGAATTGAGATAAGTTTATTGTTCAGAAAGTGGCGCAATTCTGATCCGGGTATACTTCTGACTTATTTATCAATAAGTGGTAGAGAGTGGGGCCATAAAACCTTCGGCTCTGACAGCACTGGCTGCCACCACTAACTTCAACGAATGCCCTTCAAATGTACGTAAAACCGGGAATGTGCGTGAATATTACCATGAGTTTTAGCAACTGGCATGAATATAATGAGTCCCCGGGATTTCAACGACAAGTTCCAACAGTCAAAAATTCACGGCCTTTGCATTATGTGGAGCCTTTTCACTTTCCCAAATACATCATGAAATTCATTGTCATATCTCAAAACGAAATGCGAGAAATATAGTGGAGGGCACCATCAACGCGAGAAAGAGCCTGATGCCAAACTGGTCAGGTTACTCATTCTTCAACCCATGACTGGTGACCGCGGGATCAAATTAAATTTCCCGAAGAGTAAAACCACAGAAGAGCTTAAATGTGCTGCTAGATGGATCAAATATTCGAAAGTGCGAGATGAAGCACGAAGTAATCAACTGAACTCAGCCAGCTTGGAATAATGAATCAATACTGTTGTCTCATACCACTCTCCTTTTAATTTATTTACAAGCCTGGAGCATGAGCGCAATCGACAGAATATGCATTATTGGAGCTAAGGTCCACTACACTGGGGGGAGACCGACAACTTTGACCCTGAAACTCGGAGTGGCATAGAATCCCAGTCGCACTAGGTCAGGTGTGGCAACGAACAGGGCGACAGCTGATTGCCATCTCGTACCACTCTGCCTTAGTGACGAATGCATTTTTAATGAAATAGCTGCAAATAGCATGTCCCTTTCCTAAATTAGAAAATATGTTGCATTGCCAGTTTCTAAATATTCTGATTTTACTGGAGTTATTCAACTGTTAACGCATTTACCGTCCACCGAGAGTCGAGATCTGTAGGACGATCCGCGTGAATCGGTTGAATGACTTGAGCTCTGAAGCCATGTCCTGTAGCAAGCTGAACAGAATTGATCGGCCGTCTCCATCTAACAGAGAATGAGGAACTTAGTCACTACGAAGCATCAGGATTCCAAAGTAGATCAACAAGCCCGTTGCAGCTGGCTAATCTAGTGGAGTCTGGACAGCTCAATTCAAATCAGCCAACTAGCCACTGTCGTTGTTTTCTTGTAAAACCAGGGATTAGGCATCATTGGTTCACTTTCCATTCAGTACCCACACCGGAATAAATCTCACCCGTCGTGGCCAGTCAATAAGCTAGCACAAACCATTATGTATTCATTTCAATCTGGTTAGATAAACTATCTAATATTACGTTGTTGATGTCGTTTTCCTTGTCATAATCGGAGAATACTGAAAAATGCACACGTAAACACTGAGAACCTTCGCGAAAAGGGCACAAGTGAGTCCTACAAAGTAAATGATCTGAATGTCGAAACTAGCAACTTTGCTTTGATGAAAAAAACACCACACTTGCACCGTAGACGGGTCAAACCAAAGTGGTCTTTTGCATTCGAATATAACGCTTCGCGTGACATAAATCTGTCCTAAAAAATTAATCGCCATGCGCTATCATCACTACGCCCACCATCGGGAAACCATGGAAGTTCTGAAAAGATAAGTATTCCTCCCAGAGAACCGCGATGCTTAAGTCCTGAGACCATGTAAACTTTCAATGCTAAAATGAGCAATCAAAGAAATTCAAAACCTTTTTCGCACTTAGGTTATTTGAAGAGAAGACATCGGTAAGTGAATATACACTGTCAGTGACTCCAAGCAAGGCCGAAACACCATTACCGCGGGTCCAACGCTTTCTATTGGTACAGTAGTGGGCGATCATCATTACGACTGGCCGGCGCCAAGCAGTACAACGACCGTTCCTTTTCCCACAAAGTCAAGCTTCGAAGTAAAGAATGAGCAAAATGACCGGAGAATAAGCTTATGGAAATCAGACGAGCAAAGCACGAAACATGCGATCCAACCATACCAACATGCATGCTTATCAATTATTACGACCTAACAGAAAGTGACATCACGATCGCCACTGTTCATAATCCTCTGCCATTTCATTCAGTATCCCCGATGAACTGACTGAAGGAATTTTTGATACCCGACCAATGAATGCGTGAAACGTCCACTTTAGCCTAGTTCGACGAACACTTTCTCATTCCCCGCTGCAACATAATCCGCCAACCACCACATGGCTTGTTCAACTCTGTGAAAAGAACGAAAAACAGCGCATGGCAATGAAGACGTGCTTGTCACACTCAATCAACGAAGCCCGCTAGGCTGAATATACCGTGATACAGTACTTTTGATCCAGTACCCAACATGTGACTTTCAACACTAACATCGCTCACACTGTCACTCTATCCAATCCTAAGAATACCACCCAAACACCGATGGTCAGAATCCTCCAAGCGACGAACATCTTCAGCAAGCGAACTCCACGCAATAAAACCGAGCGCATTGCGGCACAGTAAACACAGATCTTCCATCTTCAGCGAATTATCACGCCGACGTTACAACTGATCCCGTTCAGCTCAGGCCGTTGAAGTCTCAAACACACGCATGTCAGTTGAGCGATGATACCGTATGGTGAATAATTTACCGGGGCATGTAATCCGTTATTAACATTGACAAAACTATTTATTGAACTGCACATTTGAACGCGGTGGGATCCACATCAAAAACGAGAACACTTAACTCAATCATTTCTGCGCGAAAACAAGGTTATCATGAGCTCTAATCCATATATTACTCAAGTGAAGTGGTTTTTCAAGTGACGTCAATCAAAACGTAACAAACTCATTAAATCTGTGCTCGCCAGACCACTGTTAGAAACATGGGAAGCACTATTTCCCGTCTACTTCGCCCCCCCCCCTCAAAAAAAAGAACACTCCGAACTGCTGTCCTGAGGCTTAGCCCCGTGAATTCAGAGCACTTCAGTCTAGCTAAACTTACGCATATTTCCACGTAGCATCGTCTAGTTGAGTAGGGATGATAGATCTCATAACAGTTAGACAAACTTCCCCTATTCGAAAATTGCGGGAGTGCCACTACAAAGCATTCCTGATTTAAAAATACTGCGGTCATTGGGCAAATTTACCAGTGGCTGCAACAGTTACTCAGCAAGTGGGAGACTAGGCATGCGAAGGAGCATAGTGGACGATGACTGGAAATCGGGCCAGCTGGAGAATCGGAACAACTTGTTACCTTCTGACGGCATCATCATGTAGTGTTCCTGATCCGAGCTATGCTACCACTGATGAACACATACCAAAAAGTCGCTAAAGGAATGGTGAATAAACACATTACCTGCTGAGTATTTTGATTATTCTGTGAGAACATTTCTAATCGGATAGTGTAGAAACCCACCAAGGGAAGGAGCACATGCAACTCTTAATTCAAAAGCAGTTTACCTGGGTGGCTGTGTTGTTTAATTCATGATAATTCATAATACGAGCACCAAGGAACCAAAATTGCACACTTAAGAAAGTCATAACACGTTTTCCGATGTGGAGTCGACGTACCAAATGCCCGAGAGCCAAACGACCGGCTCTGATATTCCGAAGAGACAATGATGAACGGAGGTTCTCAAATCTAGAACGAACCAAAATACAGGCTTGCGTATTATCTACAAGTCGTATGAATGCTGTTGAAGACCTCCTCTTGTTCTCTGACCATCATGACAACCGATAAAAACGACCCCGAAACTGGCAGTTAAAAGCCCCGATGCTTACATCAGCGAATTAGAACTACCTGCTTGCCAAATTCCAAATGCCATTCAGCAAATATTTTAATTTGTGAAATATCAAATTTTCATTTGCCGACCTATAGACTACTACTAATCACTGCTTTCTTCGGATAAAATCAAGATTAGACACGCCAGCTGCTGTTGCCTTTCCACGTACCTCAAAGGACAGTTCTGCCGATTGATTTCACGCAACTGTATAGTCTAAGTCCGCTGAAGAAGCGATATCGGTGAGCGAGGTGGATTCCGTATTTAATACGTTCGGTCGAGAAGTTCAGCGTTATTCCCATCTGACTACTAAATATAGCGAACCCCGGGCATTCGGAAAACAAAGCGACTGCACAGATCAAAGATGTAGCCAACACAATCTCGCTGGTAGACAAGCGAAAACCAACTAGTTCGAAATTCACCCAGTGGAACGTACTGGTCAGAGGCCGAACACAAATCGCTTAGGAATATTCTACGCATTTACAATCTATTGCTAGCAATCTAAAAAGAATCAGCCGCGTAGGAACTGAATTATAACAACCATTCTGAAATGGGTTTCCAAAGGCGAGCTCCAGAAGACCGCTAATTTAACCGATTCGGATGACTACCTGTCGACAACAACTGCGGAACCCGAAAAGACCTTATACCTGCCTGACAACGGAGTCGGCTGTGAGTAGCTTAAGGCGAAGACACCAGGGTACGTTGAGCAGCATTACCACGACGAACTGTCAGACGAGAGACTAATCTTATCTTCGCATAAACACTAAATTCCTCAAAAGCAGACAAACAATGGTCACAATCCAGCAAAGCGACAAGGCAGTTCCTAAAACCACAAAAACGTCCAGAGAACATGACGTCTGAAGACGACATTTTCACGGACGAATGACTTACTCAGCCAAACCATGATCCATGAATGAAGATAAATATTCACCGACACATTTTAAAGTACGAAAAAAGAACCGGGTCACAATGGCCTACTAAATCGTAAAAGCAATATCCGATCTTGTTTGCCTAAATGACACCAAGAGCTCAAAGGAATGCTCGTATCAACCCGAAGACCCAATCATATCTGAAAGGTCAATTGATAGAGGTCTGACGAAGTAGCCTCCTGGTCCTCCACATCGGAGGTTGGTCTGAGCGGGAAGCTCAATCGGAAGAACCGGTGAAAGAATAAGGGATGAGAGTAAATGGGCTCCCACTCAGCTATACTTTGCTGTCTTGCAGTCAGGTTCTTGTTAGAACCAAGGAATTTGGTTGAGAACCCTAGTCGTTATTCAGCTTAGCTTCTGGACTCCCTGTCAGTACTTGTCCATCAACCCCCATGAGTTGCACGTCCACAAGTAATTACACAATGCAGCGGTTGTCGAGTCGGATAATCAGGACCGTGCTGCTCATTGGGTCGAGCGGGGTGAGTAGTGATAAATGTTGCTGCTCAGAGTTCCCTCTCTTATTCAAACTGTCTCTTCCCTCCCCGACTAAATCTCTGCCCCATCTCCCTGCCCTTAATGGCACCAACTGATAACACGCCAGATACTCGCAACGCTTCATTGCCAAATAGTGTAGTAGGTAGTTTCAAATCTTCTAGCTCACATTTTCTCAAGCCTCGTCAACATCTGAATCTGGGTTCGTCCAATGTGCGCAGTCTCACGCAGGCTGGCCAACAGGCGTGTCTAGCTCTGACAATGGACTCACTTTCGATTGATGTCTGCTGCGTCAGTGAAACACGAAATCAGGATTCGAGTGGTATAATGCAACTCGTCAAGATATTTCCATCGAACATCAGGGACGAAGAAACTCCGAGAAGGCTGAAGCGGCCGTTTTGGACTGGATCCCGGTTAACAGTCGCTTGTAAGCCGTGAGACTGCAGGGATCAGTTGGCGTTTGAATAAATAGTTGTGATAAGCGCAACCTATTTGTCATCTCGGTATACACCCAAACAGACTGCAGCGCTGACATGCAGAAAGACCAGTTTTATGACGAAATCGTCATTCTTGTTTGTAGTGGTAGCAGATGATTTTAACGCACAAGTTGGAGAACTTAGTACATCGGAAGTCTGTTTTGGTGAGTGCTGCACCTTGTCTGTTCAGTGAACAGACGACGGAGACAGGCTTCTCCAGATTTATGCGCGCAATCATTTGGTCTCGTCTAGCACGAATTACCGATACGATTTGCGTCGCACAGCCAAACGGTATTCTAACTCGACGGGTAATTTGAGTCAGATCGACCATATCACAGTAGGCTACCGTTGACGCGATTCTGTTCAGAACTGTAGGTGGCACTAGACCACGCACGTCGAGTCGGATCATACATTAGTTCTAATGCGACGTTTGCCTCGACTCAACGTCTACCGACGTAGGCCACAAACCCGACTGGTCATCGAACGTCTGAGTGATTCGGCTATTCATACTGGCTATAAAAATAAACTATCCGACGAACTAGAAACCTCGACCGCAGCAATGTAGATGAGCGCTTGGGTCGAATGAAGTAGACGATGCATTTGGCAGCAGGTTTCGCCTGTGGCCCTAGATCTAGCGTTCATCGTAGGCACTGGTTCTCGCAAGAACCATTCAGACTAATAAGGCAAAAACGCCAGTTCCCTAACTGCAAGGAGGCGAATAAGACGCGTCGATAGTTGACGCTTCAATGGACGATAAGCCCTAAGAATGACCGCGAAAACTGATTGTACTCAACTTCAAGAAGGGCACGCAGAGTGACTGTAGCAATCATAGTGGGATTGGTTTCATTCTGATAGTTATTAAGATTTTGGATTCCATAATGCTGCGCCATTTGACACCAGTTCGCGAACGTGACCTCCGAGAACAGCGAGCCGGATTTCATCCAGGTCAACTTTGAATCGACTATACATTCACTCTTCGGCAAGTAAACGGCAGTAGAGGTGAATGCGCATATATCCAAGGCTCGAGTGGCTTGCACTGGTCTGATGCACAAGTGCATCGGCCTGATTTTTCACTGAAATCGAGAAGTCCTGTGGGCGTCATGCCTCCGCGTGCCGAAGTAACCTGTCCCATGCTAAAGGAGTGCTTGAAGCATCAGCAAACATTAATAGTGATGGTCAAGCTCTCGTATAATCTCGGTCGACGTTAAATATCTCGACGTGCTCGCACGGTATACTAATATGAAATACTTTCGTGATAGCCTTGCATCGCGGCCCACCAGAGAACGCTCCAGAGAAAGATGGTAAGCAACAACATCCATAATACCTTAAGAGGCAGTATGAACTCTTATCACTATCGCGGCGCTGGGTAATGAATGATAGAAAGTAAAATCGGGTAACTCAACCCAGTACACCTATATCGCTCATAGGAATCATGACCCGGAGTGTTGTTGGAAAAATCATGGAACTATAAATGGCAACATGTTGAAAAGAAACTCTCAAACAAGAGATTCTTAGTTTGTATAAGGGACTGGCAAAACTAACTCAAGTATGACAAAACAATACAGAACCTGAACAGAAATGAAAATAGACATCACCATCGGGAATGTGTCACATAGAGTCCAATCCTAAAATCTCTATCTGTATGACGACGCGAATTACTGCACAAGAAATGTCGACAATAATCCGGCAACGGAATTTGAGTGAAAATACAAACTGGTTTTCCTTCGGTCTACAGAGCCTTGCGACAGCTTTATAACCAACGAAACAAAACCCAATTATTCTCATAACTTGACAAAGACCTAACTCCGGCATACAATCAGATAAGCGCTAAGAACTGGCTGGATTTTATTCAATATTTCCCGACAGTATGGCTATGACGAATGAGCTAAACAGCAGGACGCTCTCTAATTACCCAAGTACGGCTTTCAGGCATTAACAGCGAACCGCTTCTAGACTCCTAAGCTAACAAAAAGCCAATTATAATGAGAAATCGGATAACTGGGCCGATAGAACGCTCTATGTGAAATCAATTTACAGGCAGACACTTTGTGTCTAGGTTTTCCTATGAAAAAGCGTAAACTCTAGATTCCAGTGGTTTACGCCATGAGATGGGGAAAAAGGAATTACTCAGGCGGTACATAAGAAAACCGATGACCAGATCTCGAACGGACATGTGTACACCAGCAAAGCACTAGTGAAGCTGCTAAAAGATGGTTGAAGGGAAGGCGGGCAGGAGGAACAATGGGTTGCCCACCATGAAGTATTACATGTACAAGGTTGGTGAGGATGCACCAAAAAATGAGCAACAGCCATTCGGACTATGTACAAAGTTGGGACAGCTCAAAGATTTCACAGGCTGAATACGAATATGAAGTTTTATCAAAACTCCCAGAGGGCTGACAAGATTGGCCTGTTTACATAAATCCACAGAAACACTGAAGGCGCCAATTCTCAAAATGGGTGGATGTGGACTATATTCAGCTTGAGACATAATTGTGTACAAACGGATCGCCGTCACGGAACAAACTCACTTGATTCGACGAAATCAGGTTGAGGTGACCGAATCACGTCTGAGTCACAGTTCATCAAACCGTTGGGTGTATTACTATAAGGTGATCACGTTGGGTTAGATAAATTCAATCTGAAAGTCACCAAGTCAAAGGTAGTTGTAAGTAGAAGTGGATAGAGAAGATCTATAAAGATAGAACCCAGTTACACATCACAAAGGCAGCAGACGTGAGGATCGGTATAGATGCTTTACGAAAGCAAAGCGCCAGAGATAAACAGAAAACCCACTGTGGGAGGGATAAGGATTGAGATGAAAACAGTAGAGAACGAACGACCGAAGCGTTGGCAAGAAGGGGAGCACATTGACGAGGAACGCATTCAGAGTTGGGTCTCGAGGATGTGATGGTTGTTACGGAAAACCTAGAAGTGGAACGTAAATGCAAAAAACCAACTCGAACAATCAGTAAGGTGGAGTAGAAAGCGGATACCCAAAGAAAAGTGATGTGACTCAGCATTCTCAAGTAGACGGAACGAGCAGACGACTGGAGTCATAGGCAAAAAGTAGTTTACATGTTGACTGGAGTCAAATGGAGAAAGGAAATATGGTACACAACCATGTCATGCGAGCTCGCCCCAAAAGTATTCTGGCAATCCTGCCAGCGCATGATACACAGCCAGAGGAAGGACGCAGCATTCGATAAATTTCACTTGATACCTGGGCCTAAACCGTTACCAACAGTGTTACCAGGATCTAGAAGACCGGAATTCGGATCAGAACCATTGGGATGGGTTCCAGATTGTTGATGGGTCATTAATGCAACCACCTGACGGCCTCCACCAGACGTGGTTAGCAGCTGCGGTTGGGATTGATGCTGAAGCTGACCTGGGGTATTGGTATTTGTAAGTATGATATGCGGCTGCACGGAGTTTACGGTACCGACCGACTGCTGTTGAGATCGGAAGTGCACAATGGCAGCTTGAGGTGCCGCATTCTGACGCCCTAATGTAGTTAAAGCAGGGTTGGAAGCTGACGTAGAGCGTTGTGTAGGTCCCACCACCTGTTGTGCACCGACAGGCACTATATTCGTGTTGGTGGCAGAAACGAACATGCCCGTTCCGGAGGCATTATTAGTAAAATTAGGGATATTGGTGGCGCCGAGAGAGGAAGTGGCACTGTAGAAGTGCTGAACCTGGGGCTGAGGTTGTGACTGTACTAGTGTAGCCGAACCTGGTACCGTGCGAAATCGCAGAGTTGTAGTCCCCGAACCTACTTGATTGGTTTGCAGCACCGATGCAGTCATCACTGGTTGATGATTAGCCGAAGCAGGAGGTTGGATAGGTATCCACTGAACAGGCTGAGGAACAACGGTGGATTGGGTAGGTGGAGCAGCCGTTACTACAGACAGGGCGGATACAGACGGATTGTTGGTGACTAAGTTAGAAGGATGAACACCAGAAAGCGCAGTCGTATGATTGGTCGAAGATGGTGCCGAAGAGGACGGGACGATCACCACATTTGTGTTAGTTGACCCTAGGAGAGTTTGCGAAGCGTCGGAAAACGCTGACGTCACAACCACGTTAGCTGGAGCAGGACTTGTGAACAAAGTGCTTGTAACAGGTTCGCCAGCCGCCACACGGCGCTGAGGAGGATTTGCTCGGAGACCAGCCTGCCTATTTTGAGAATGCAGCGCGAAGAACGCCGCATGATACTCCGGGTGACGTTTGATCCAGTCAATGAACTGAAAAAGATACGGCCAATTAGTTGCACTGTATCAATTGTAGACCAAAACTAGGAAAACCGACTAGGCAAGTACAAAAATTAAAAAAACCCAGCGAAAACAAGTGCTAAATTCAAAAACTTCAGCATTTCAACCAAACGCGTATGAACTGTCAATCAAGAAGACAACTTTAGGCACTGAAGTTTGACTAAGTACAAGTGACCAAAGCTCTTGGGGGAATATCAGGACGCCACGTGTAAAGAAAACCGCACAAGCACTATCAATTATGGCACTACAGAAGTCTTAAAGTGAAAAGGAGTGAACTCGCGGGAACGTTTACGACTAGAAGACATTTGAGAATCGAACGAAACTTGACGGGTGCAGCGTTTACTTGCAAGATTATTCACTAACATTTTACTAATGAGCGGACAGTACAGGAAGGAATTCGGACGAACTTCTCCTGTTCATATTTGGCTTTCAAATAAAAACATTTTACAGCCACAACAGATCTGACATCGGAAAACCATGCGGCCTGTACGCAGCATGATGAATTCTATCAAACATGTGCGTGTGTACAGTGAGCAGAACACCCTAGAGTCTAATTCCACCTGATTTCAGTGTCAACATCGCACAACGTCCAACAGCAAGCAGAGCAATACTGTGTAGTCGACGTCATATCAATTGTTGTAAAGGTTCCGATGGAACCTAAGCAATGCACAGGTAAGTGTTACACATGCATATATATATATATATATATATATATATATATATATATATATATATATATATATATATATATATATGGAAACACGTGAACTCAGCATCATCACCATACAGCGTCTAACAGCTGACCGTTGTCTAACTCGTCACATTAACTGTTACGATAGAAAGACTGCATCACAAATCTGCACAGGGTGGGCCTAGAGACAAACAGAAAAGCACTCCAGAGTAGCAAACATACGAAACATGCGATCCAACCATACCAACATGCATGCTTATCAATTATTACGACCTAACAGAAAGTGACATCACGATCGCCACTGTTCATAATCCTCTGCCATTTCATTCAGTATCCCCGATGAACTGACTGAAGGAATTTTTGATACCCGACCAATGAATGCGTGAAACGTCCACTTTAGCCTAGTTCGACGAACACTTTCTCATTCCCCGCTGCAACATAATCCGCCAACCACCACATGGCTTGTTCAACTCTGTGAAAAGAACGAAAAACAGCGCATGGCAATGAAGACGTGCTTGTCACACTCAATCAACGAAGCCCGCTAGGCTGAATATACCGTGATACAGTACTTTTGATCCAGTACCCAACATGTGACTTTCAACACTAACATCGCTCACACTGTCACTCTATCCAATCCTAAGAATACCACCCAAACACCGATGGTCAGAATCCTCCAAGCGACGAACATCTTCAGCAAGCGAACTCCACGCAATAAAACCGAGCGCATTGCGGCACAGTAAACACAGATCTTCCATCTTCAGCGAATTATCACGCCGACGTTACAACTGATCCCGTTCAGCTCAGGCTATTGGAATCTCGGTCGTACACGTGTTCACTGCAAATGTGATACCATCTTTCATCAAGCACTTTTCGAGGTAAGTGAAGCAATCCACAGTTGTCGGTTTTTCTCCATTAGGTATGGTACTCGGAATCACAGACGCCTAGTCTCGTAACAACATCGAATATTTTGAAATAGCATAGACGTACATCAGACTGCTAAGAACTTAGTTTTCGTCAACACAGGCACGCGCCCGTACAAAGCGAACAGTCTCCAGAGTTCTTCTTTGACCCCGATGCTCGCCAATACTAGCTTTTGTCGTCGAGTCGACGACTCAACTACGTCCTAAACTGAAGGATACGTACCGCCCTCAACAACTCTCGAGGATTACAACTGGTCACCTGCTGTTGGGTGAATAACCGACGAGTCGATGGCGCAACTGTGCACCCGGCTCTAGATCGATTTTCTTTCGAAACCGATGGTGTTAATCTGGCAATAAACAGTTAAAAACGACGTTTTTCACGAGTTTATAAGAACCCTAAATAATATCCACTTCAGTGGCGAAATTGTGGGACAGATGCATAACTCTACCTTCCGGAGTTATATTCTCCAGTCAATCGGTTTCATGTGGACTAGCCCCAAGGAAGAACTCGTGTATCTCCGAAAAAAATTTTCTCAGCAAAATAAGCTTTCACACGAAGCAGTGCATCTGCCGAGGCTACCTGTCATTCGGTCCTCAAGTATACTTATAAAACCTGGCCGCTAAGAGTAGACGATAAAAAATTGCTGGGAAGTTTCGATCCCCACTTGAAACACCGTAGGACAAAAAAGGATCCTGAGGCTCAGTGTGACTTAGAACTGAAAAGTCGTGCGCAATAACAGGCTGGGAGAAGGCGGATCGTTGTCTGCCTCCAAAGTGAGAAGGGCACGCGAGATCAAAACTTCGCACCTAGTGATGGATGCTCATACCATTTCGACATGACCAATCAACTACGAAACAAAGTGTCTGAAAAAACCACTGAAGAGCCACATTTATATGAAAAAATGGGCTAGACATTTTCCACGCACAAAATCACGGTAAAAAGCAGTTAACAGTAGTGCTCACATAGGCTCGTCTGTGATAAGATTATTTTCTGGATAACAGGGAACAGAACCATTAGTGGCTCTAACAGCATTTAAGACGACTTCTCAATAACCAGTTGATATTCTTAACCCACGGCAACCCGCAAGTTAGGCTTGAGCGACTGTCAATACCGTAGAAAACGGAAAGAATTTAACAAACTTGTGACGAGCAACTCGACTGTAGTTCCACACCATTGTCTCGATCTCGGCGAACAACCTTCAATCGGAGAGGCTAAACTAATAAGTAAATGGAGGAGGGGTATAGTGGTCAAGGCAGCAACTTTAGCAATCATTATTCAACAGTCGAGATTTCACACCTATTGACTGGTAAAAACAATAGCTTGGTTGCCTAAAATACCTTGCGATTTTGTTCTTCGCTCGATGCACCGGTTGCTTTGACATAGTTGATCACCTGGCTCACACGAGCAATATCCTGCGGCTTAGCTTTTGCGGCCATTGCAGCTATCGCAACAGCCTTTTGATTGTTCGGTTGGTTGGCAGAATTCGAAGCTGGCGTATGAACAGATGTGGACGGTGACTGAGAAGGAGAAGGAAGCAGGGGTTGGCAGTTTGATGTGCTATACGGTGCTGAGGAAGTTGGAGTGACCGTCGGACGCGCGCGCCAGTTCCCGCAGGTAGCGGGTGTTCCCACATTCGGTAACTGAGGATGAATGTGGCTCGCGTTAGGTGGCTGAACAGCAACACGAGCGGTTGAAGGGGCTACAGGAGGTACTCCGGAAGCAGACCGACCCGGAGCCGACGAAGTGGGTTGTGATACGGCGGTAATTTGAGTGGGAGTTGAGCCCTGTACGTGAGAGTTGTCTCCCATTGCAAGAAGCATAGAGGGTTGCTGAGGTGCCTGACTTCCATACTGAGTAGGCTGAAAGCTCCCGGGGGATACGTGCGTCGTTGACGCCAACTGAGAGTTTGTGCCGCCAGAACCATGGACTGAAAGACCTGAAGGCGAATCTGACGGACGACTGTGTACCGGATTAGATGTCACCGGTCCACTGGTGGATGCCACTGCCATAGGATGCGGAGCAGTCGACGTGTGGTCGGAGGGAGGGTTGGCACCGCGGTGCATGGTGGAAATGCGTCGCCGCAGCAGTTTGTTCTGTTGAAGCCGTTGCTGCAACTGCTTCTGTTTGACGCGATATTTTATATTTGCACAGAAAGGCACCGAACACTTGGATTCTTCACATCCGCGTGCGTGGTGCCATAAGAGAGAAAGCAACTGTCGACAAAGGACGCAGCTGTTGGTTGCCTTCTTTACACAATTACGCGCATGGCAAAGCACTCTCTTCATTTGCGTGCAAGTCTGCATGCGACAATTGGCGTCTCGACACTGACAGGCATGTAACAGAGACTTTATACACCTTTCAATACTGCTACGCCTATCAGCAGTGGAACTCGCTCCTGAAGCACGATCACCAGCTCCTTCGGAGGACGCAGAATCCTCATCAATACCCAAACCATATTTAACCATGGGGTGTGGATGGTTCTCTGTTTTGTAGCATCTTGAACAAAGATCATACTCTTCACATTCGTTACAGTGCCACCGAGTTTCGATCTGAGCGCCACACACGTTGCAGTTGTACATGAAACTTTGTCTCAATTCCATATGAAGTTCATACAGAAGAACCATGGTTGAGAACTTAGCCCGTCGGAGGGATGAAAATTCCAGGTGACGTTCTCTAGCCATCTGCAAAAACGCGTCACGACTGTCCATTAACTCACTATGTACTGGTTGATCTGGATCAGTTGTGGGAGGAAGTGATGCAGCTGAATTGTGACGATGAAGTCGTATCACAAAGAATATTTCCTTAAGTTTGTCCATCGTGTCATATACTTTCCGAGAAAGCTCCTGCGCGCAGTCTATAGGGCCGTCAAGTCGTTTGCGTTTACTAGCAGTCGACGTATTTCCTTTTTTATTGCCCTTACGCTTCTTTGCTTTTTTCTTTCCACTTCTTTTGCCAGGGTCACTAGAAACACCATCCCCAGTGTTGCCGGTACCGTCCGAGTCATCGTCCTCAGCCTCTGCTTCCTCACGACGGCGCCTGGCTTCTTCTTCTTCGAGTTCCTAATATTCAAAAACAGACATGATGAAGGAAAATTGGTATCAGAAAATGACAAAGCGTAGCAAAACTTGTACTTGTTGCATCCGAAGACAGAAAATGATCTAATACAATACATGTGAAAACCGTTCCTCTTTGAGATATGCTGCTTCACAACGGAGTCGCAGGAATTTATTAGTAACTTTTCATTAGGATATTTTATATTCCTCTTGTCGACTCTATCAATTAAACTTCCAGCTAGAGATTGCTCATCAGGCAAACAGGTCGTCATGACAGCTTAGTACAAACAGGAGTCCTAGTGCATTATTACCAGAGAATCAAACGTGGCCATGACTCACTTTTAGTATATCTTCCAAGGTATTTGGCCAGAAGTCGCCCTCAAAGTACGGTATCTCCGTAGGAGATACTAGCTGGTGATCCAGAGCATCTTTTAGAATATTTTTATAATCCACCACAATTCCTTCGATTATGGCCTTTTGAAGCATGCGCCTGTACCATTCTTGTAATCGCTTGGCCTTCGGTATTTTTTGCTCTGCCGGATGCATGTGGAAGATGTAATCGTCACCTTCACCAGGCGGACAAGCCCATATGTGAGCCATGGTGTAACCGCATCGCTTTGCATACATCAGGTATCCAACGAGTATTTCGTGATACACATCAGTGCGATATTGTTTTGGACGAAAGAAAAAGACAGAGTCCAAGTAAGCAACATACACTCTGCGACGATTAGGTTGCGGACTATCAGAGCCATACTCTTGGACGTAAAGCCCAAAGAAACAAACATCCTGCCCGTCTATTTCTTGGAAAGCAAAAATCGCTTTGAGGCGGTAAGGGAAAGATTCCGAGAGCTCTCCACTTTCTGCAAAACGGGCACGCATGAGAGGTTTGACTTCAACAGTTTTGTCAGAACTAGCCAAAACTCGGATGGTTACCTCGCCGGTGCCAACCTCTTTTTTCTTTAAAAAATCGTTAACCCTCTTTTCTAAGAAAGTACTCAAGCGAGTAACGGGCAACTTTTTAGCGGAGAAGCGGTTTTCTTTCCGTCGAAGCCCACGTTCACGCAGGCATCCTGGGCAAACAAATCCAGTAGGCCAAATTTCGTTCATATGCAGAGCGCACACTTTATGCCAGCGTCTGCCACATTCGTTACAAGTCACATATTCTTCCTTTTCTTTGACATTATTTTTTCGACGCTCGAAAAGATCCTTGGATATGGGTCTAAAGAAGAATTCAGTAGTGAATAGGATAACTTACACTGATTGATTTGGTTCATCAGATAGAATAATTGAATCACCTGCTTCATCGAAACACTTCTCACACTGGTAGTATTTGTCGCAAACCAGTCCAGTGGATTGTTTGTCACTAAACAGATTAGGGTAAGAGAATGAACTTACTTATTAAGAAACACGTAGTAATTGGCATCCCTGTTTATGGTACACAAATTAGCAGAGGAGCAATAGAGTCCCTGGGGTTGATATTCATAATCTTGACCGCAGCAAAAGCCCATCGCCTGCATTACTTGGTCAATCCTACTTTGGAAAAGCTCAGCAAGCTGAAAGAGATGTAACACACGAAGAAAACCTTACCTTAGTACACATTTTGTATACTTTTGAGGTCTTCTTGTTGTAAAGCCATGCGTTATTGAACATTAGTCGAAAATGTTCAACGACTTGCCAAGGCTCCGTATATTTACCATCCTCGAGATTGTTGCGAATAGTGGTTAAGTCCATAGGCTCCTTGATAACCTGAAAGTAGTCCGGTATGTGCAGCACAACAGGGTCCACCGGGGCCATGAATGGTTCCGCATACTTATCATTGGAAATTTCCTCGTGAAGTTGCAGGAAATGTCGCAGGAGTTCTTCTCGTGTCCAGCGTTTCCATTTCGACTCGTCGGGTTTTACGGAAAGCAGATTCTGTTGACTGCCTGAAGAAGTGACAGTAGTAGTCGATCCAACAGTGAACGACTCAGCGCTTGGTGTTGAGATAGGAGTTTCACTACCTTTGAGTTCTTTTTTAACGGAATTAGAGTCGCACTCCAGGTTACTGACAGCGCCACCATCCGCAAAGGGAGTCATGCACGCATTCGGTTTTGCCTCTTCCTCCTCCGGTTTGACTTGGGAATTTAGAACTGCCACACCCGAAGATGTGGTTGATGCGTTTGACGCTGGTTCAGAAACCCCGGAAACCCCAGCTTCCGACTTAACACGATGACGGTTATACGCCGACTGAAGGTAATGCTCAAAACGTGACATGTCACTCTCGGTACCTCCAGCTTCACTGGAATTACACGACGTCATTTCAAAATTATCTGACGGAGTATCAAAACATCCATTAGATGTGGTTGAGTTGACAGTCTTATTGACTGGTGTGGTGGTGAGGGTGTTAGATGGAGAGGCCAGTTGAGTGGATATGGCTGAAAGGCTTTGATTCCAATGTGAAGACTGGCTGGAAATGGATGAGGTAGCAGAGCCCGATGCAGCAGCTTCAAGACTTAATTGTCTGCTTCGTCTTTTTTCCTCGAGTTCACGATGGATTTTGTAACACTTTTGTGCCAATAAGTGAAAGTAATGGTCCATGTTATCCGCTATACTATACATCTCGCGCTCAACTTTTCTGGCATAGTCGATTAAATTCCGCATTCTTGGGTCTTGATAGGCAGCAGGGTCAGGGAACGGGAAAATGAACTTGACGCTAGAGAAGCAACAAAAAAACAAAGCAAGCATGATTTTCTGCGAGAAAAATAGGCGATTCTGCACCGAAATGAGCAACACCATTGATCGACAAACCATTTGAGCTTTCTAGAAACAACGGTCAACAAAAAACCACCAGTTAACACTAGACGGAACGCTGCAAGTCATGTTCTAGAGAATTTCAAAAATAGCGGAGGGGAAATGTAGAACAATAACTCAAAAAAAGTTTTGTAAAAAAACTACAGCTTTGGATAAAACAATGGAGACGTCGGTGGAAGAGAATCAAAGTACCCTGATGGTTACAAACATAAAATCCCCCTTTAAACAAGCGTTCAAATATTGGATAGATGCACAGCTAATTACGTCTGAGAAAATATGGGCAATCCAACGATAAACGAGAGGAGGCATCAAAATAATCATCGTTCACGTTAAACAGCAAGGTGGGCCTCAATGACCGCTGCCTTTTCCCCAAAGTAACGAAATTTACTTAAAAAACTGAATATGCAACATTAACAAGGAGGGGACCTAAATAAGCGGCAAAAAAATAATGCTGTAGTAGCTGACACACGGAACAGTTTGACCAAACAAGATTACTATTTCAATCATTCCGATTAGAGAGAAAATCACAGCACGACTGCCACTGTTCAGCGTCCGCTGCCTTATCTGTCAGTGTCTACAAACAGCTAGATGACGGCTCTTTCGGACCGCAACCTAACCTGAGTTCGCTGTCTGCGACGTTGCTACATCAACCGTTACAGGTGGCACCTTCGACCCCGTGGAAGAAATGAAAACAATGCGGCACGGCAGAAAAGTGTTCACTGTAAGCAACATGTGACCCAACCAGCGCAGTCTACTAAGCTTCATACGCCGAGACAAGATGGACTCAGAACCGGCAACTAATACGCGACTCCTCAACTCTAAATTACCCACTTGGTCAATCCATCCAGTCCTGGCGATTCTACGTAGAAATCGGTGATCGAAAACCTCCAACCAACGAACATCCCCCGCACGCATATTCCATGTCTCGCAATCATGCAAAAGAACTGAGCACACCGAAGCACAGTAAACACGACCTTTCAATTTCAGTGAAAAATCAGGCCGATGCACTTGTGCATCAGACCAGTGCAAGCCACTCGAGCCTTGGATATACGCGCATTCACCTCTACTGCCGTTTACTTGCCGAAAAGTGAATGTATAGTCGATTCAAAGTTGACCTGGATGAAATCCGGCTCGCTGTTCTCGGAGGTCACGTTCGCGAACTGGTGTCAAATGGCGCAGCATTATGGAATCCAAAATCTTAATAACTATCAGAATGAAACCAATCCCACTATGATTGCTACAGTCACTCTGCGTGCCCTTCTTGAAGTTGAGTACAATCAGTTTTCGCGGTCATTCTTAGGGCTTATCGTCCATTGAAGCGTCAACTATCGACGCGTCTTATTCGCCTCCTTGCAGTTAGGGAACTGGCGTTTTTGCCTTATTAGTCTGAATGGTTCTTGCGAGAACCAGTGCCTACGATGAACGCTAGATCTAGGGCCACAGGCGAAACCTGCTGCCAAATGCATCGTCTACTTCATTCGACCCAAGCGCTCATCTACATTGCTGCGGTCGAGGTTTCTAGTTCGTCGGATAGTTTATTTTTATAGCCAGTATGAATAGCCGAATCACTCAGACGTTCGATGACCAGTCGGGTTTGTGGCCTACGTCGGTAGACGTTGAGTCGAGGCAAACGTCGCATTAGAACTAATGTATGATCCGACTCGACGTGCGTGGTCTAGTGCCACCTACAGTTCTGAACAGAATCGCGTCAACGGTAGCCTACTGTGATATGGTCGATCTGACTCAAATTACCCGTCGAGTTAGAATACCGTTTGGCTGTGCGACGCAAATCGTATCGGTAATTCGTGCTAGACGAGACCAAATGATTGCGCGCATAAATCTGGAGAAGCCTGTCTCCGTCGTCTGTTCACTGAACAGACAAGGTGCAGCACTCACCAAAACAGACTTCCGATGTACTAAGTTCTCCAACTTGTGCGTTAAAATCATCTGCTACCACTACAAACAAGAATGACGATTTCGTCATAAAACTGGTCTTTCTGCATGTCAGCGCTGCAGTCTGTTTGGGTGTATACCGAGATGACAAATAGGTTGCGCTTATCACAACTATTTATTCAAACGCCAACTGATCCCTGCAGTCTCACGGCTTACAAGCGACTGTTAACCGGGATCCAGTCCAAAACGGCCGCTTCAGCCTTCTCGGAGTTTCTTCGTCCCTGATGTTCGATGGAAATATCTTGACGAGTTGCATTATACCACTCGAATCCTGATTTCGTGTTTCACTGACGCAGCAGACATCAATCGAAAGTGAGTCCATTGTCAGAGCTAGACACGCCTGTTGGCCAGCCTGCGTGAGACTGCGCACATTGGACGAACCCAGATTCAGATGTTGACGAGGCTTGAGAAAATGTGAGCTAGAAGATTTGAAACTACCTACTACACTATTTGGCAATGAAGCGTTGCGAGTATCTGGCGTGTTATCAGTTGGTGCCATTAAGGGCAGGGAGATGGGGCAGAGATTTAGTCGGGGAGGGAAGAGACAGTTTGAATAAGAGAGGGAACTCTGAGCAGCAACATTTATCACTACCCACCCCGCTCGACCCAATGAGCAGCACGGTCCTGATTATCCGACTCGACAACCGCTGCATTGTGTAATTACTTGTGGACGTGCAACTCATGGGGGTTGATGGACAAGTACTGACAGGGAGTCCAGAAGCTAAGCTGAATAACGACTAGGGTTCTCAACCAAATTCCTTGGTTCTAACAAGAACCTGATTGCAAAGCAGCAGAGCATAGCTGAGTGGAAGTCTATTTACTTTTAACAAACATTCTCCTGACTGAGCTTCCAGTTCCAATCAACTGCCGAATGGGAGCACCAGAAGGGCACCTCGTTGGGGTTGTATCCAAGCAGCACCTGAATACATCGACTGAGTCTGATCAGTCACGATAATGGGGACTAAGAACAATAGTTTGTCTACTAGCACGACAACTGGCGCTGTTAGGGCACATTATAAAAGCTTAGCCCATCAGTCCATTTTCCTAATCGGGCTGTTCAGTCGCCACTTACATTATGACCGATTGCAAATCAGCACATTTGCGAAATTCAGTGATTCACCACAACACTACCAGGACGTGAAGGACGACAAACTACTGCCATTGCTTATAATAATGTTTATTAAAAAAGTTTGCTTTAAACCTCGTTCAAGCCAACCTTGTGCACTTTTTCCAGTATGTGCTTTTCATTGAGATAGAATACCATTTCAGGAGTCCTGGAGTAAAATGTACATTCACTCGTCCAGGGGCTATAGTTCATTAACGTGTAAGACGTTTAGTCAAGTCTCCGTAGAAGATTAAAACGCACTGGATTATTCTCAGAACATATGAGGAACGTTCTACAGGAAAACACGCTACAAAGATGAGAAAACAAATACAAAAAAGTGATAAACGTATGTTGCGAAGCCCAAATAGACCGGAATGGCAACGATCCTAGCAGCATTCGATTGCCTCCTACCGCCAGTGACTGGCGGTTCAGGGATTAGTTTTTATTTTGAAGGTGCATGATCCACCCGAGCATCGCCGGTGAGAATTAACGGAACGCGCTTATCGATTAATTAACTGCTGAATAACCCATACTCCAGATAGCTTTGTTCTGTTCTGAGATGCCCGCAAAAACCAATCAGATCAGGGTACATTACCATTAATTGGCAACGGGAGAAACAACTGGGAGGAAAAAGCGAGAACTCAGTCTGAATTATTCACATGCAAGAAGTGGACGGCCAACTTTTCAAAGATAAGCATTAATGTGGAATGGTGTCGGTTTGATGAATGACAATCTTCGGGTTGAGAAAGTCAGGAGAAACTGATCCATAAAAAGCGCCTTAAGATATAGTTGGCCATCATCATAACAAACGCAAACGGCATAACTGCCTCTGGGACAGGTTTCACTGCTTAGAAGTCTGGAGAATGATGTTGAAGGCGGTGAGGACGAAACTACCAAATACAATCCAGCGATTCTCACAAGAGTTTTCATCTCATAATGCTGTTAAACGTTACAATCCGCTAATCACGACACCCTTCACGACCACCATTGGTTTGGCCAACTCCAACTTCAGCTCTAAAAAGGATGGTAGAATAACATTACGTGACCAGTCACTCTTAAGGGGCCCGGTTTTAAGGATACCACATATGAGTCCTGGAACCATGGTTCGAGTTTGGTGAGAACATCGAGCGAGTGGCGACAATATCGTCGGGCACTGATGTGAACCACCAACATATAGCAGGAAGATCACAACGGCCCCTTCGACTGTTTGGATGTTTTACGTTAAATCTTCAGGAGGACCACAGACCTTGATCATTTTCGTGACATATTTGAGCATCCAGGAAGAAAACCACAAGCTTGATTCTGTGGTTATCGTTGCCGTTAAACTTGGACCTCGAGCTTTGGTTTTGGATACCATTTAGCGGAGCAGCCCATTTGAAATAAACGAATGAAAACATTCGAAAAACAAAACATAAGAAATTCAGCCGACCAAACGGTTGCAATTCAACGGTCCGAAACATGAAACTCAGATCTATCATTTCGCTGTCATCCGATTCGCCACTATATCTGACTTCTTGAGCTTCATACCGCTCCAAGATTTATAGCCATATCTGCCAGTTCGCCCACCCGTAATAGGCATGGGGGTTGCTAGTCTTTGATGCACTTCACTTGTGATGAGCCCGTGATCAAAAAACTAGAAAGATGGGACGACTGTATACTGACAGCATTCGCGTATTCTTTGTCCCCAAGGGGCGATTTAGCTGCTGCTATTTACACTTCATCTTTGAAAAGCAAACAGCTAGTACATTTTCATCGCAAACAGATCAATTTGGTTGAAGCTAACTGGACCCGATGCATACTGTATAGACTCCATTCGATAGCATTATTTCGCGTGGGCGTTGATCACGTCTTGTATACATTCCAACTAAGAAATTGCAAGTGTTCAGGTAAATTGTTTGTAACCCTCGATTTTTCTTTCGCAATCTACGACTCTCGCGCGATACCGACGACACAGTAAGATTAGGCTTCTAATCAACTCTGACCTGAAACATCATTTTACACAAAAAATGCTAAAGGAATCTCGCAACCAATTTCGATCTTCGTCTATAAGTATAACATCTTTCGCATATTTACTAATCGCATATATCAACGGCATTTAAACTTCAGAGCAGGGATATCCCCATGGTCATCAACACAAAGTTGAGTATCGCCACTACTGTCGTCCAGTCCTGGATGGAGAAACTGACTGCGAGAGTTTCAATTACTTCGGAAACTAAATTACTAAGGATGGTATTAGAACTAAGCATGCGTATATCCAGGGCTTGAGCGGCATACGCTGAACTGAAGGGCTTGCGATGTTGGCCTGATACGTGAAAGGACACCAGTGTTCCTATGCACTCAGTTGAGAGACGCGGAGTATGCGTACTGAAGATGTTCGTCGTTCGGAGGCCCCCGATCACTGAAGTCTACGACCGCATGGAGTGATCGCGAGGGTAATGTGCAGATTAGGAATCTAATATTATGTGCCAGTTCTGAGAACACCTTAGCGTATGAAGCTCAGTAGGCTCTGTTCGTCGGCGAATATTTGTTTACCGTACTGTGATGTGTCGTGTTCCTCCCTCGGACTGGAAGAAGATAAGTGGAGATTCACAGAAGACGTGGCAGCATCAAATGACAAAGTAGCATACATGCAAGTATCACGTTTTCGAGTTGGGATCCAAAAGGCCCATTAGTCAGCTGGCTTGAGACATTGAAAGACCTTATAGCGAACCGTGAACGCTGGCGATCGTGCTGTCATTCTGTCGAATCCGACTGTTTGGAAGAGTGCTTGTATAGTTAGACTGAGTTCCGTGTGTTGGCTACTACGGCATACTCAATCGCTACCTGTGTAATTCTATTTCTAAGCTATCTTGTGCATTCTTTCTTTCTATAGCAATGCATAACTTTGGGGAAGTCAGTGGAATCTGGCCTGCTGCTGTGAACAATGATTGTGTTGGAGCTCCTTTATATCATTTTCACATTCAAAAATAATCCAGAGCACGGTGCTCGGCACGAGATATAACCATCTCAATCTTCGAGAAAGCCTGTTAGATAGCGATATAGACACCCGGAGGACTTCAGGTACGTTTAGGGGGGATGACTAAACACTGATTTTAAAACCATGCAACGGAGTGCACTGAACCCCCTGGATGTTCAGCCCTATCCGCGGTGCACATGAACCGGGCAATCAAATACCGGCCGCGATGGATTACACAGCCCTACTGCTCCGCGAGTTAGGTAGCTCAGACAAATGCTCGGATCTTCAAGTGGGCCCAGATAGTGTACAGGCTACGGACGAACCTTAAATTAGGACCAAAAACCACTGGTGTGAAGAGGAAAAACGTAGAACCGATCAACCCATAAAAAAACGCGGTCTCAGATTTCTCCAGTTAGAATGCGTTTTCTTTCCTTATGGTTTCAATGGAACCTACACAGGTAATTGCTACACAAGCATGCAATGAAGACGTGCTTGTCAAACTCAATCAACGAAGCCCGCTAGGCTGAATATACCGTGATACAGTATTTTTGATCCAGTACCCAACATGTGACTTTCAATACTAACATTGTTCACACTGTCACCCTATACAAGCGGCCGAAGATTTAATCGTATTTGGAAAGTTATCAGGTTCCTAGAATCAAAGGTTTTCACTAAGAACCCTGATTGCCCTGGTTAGTGACTGTACAACCCAGTAGTATTTAATCATCATTTCCAATGATTTACATAAATAAAATGAACTCCATACCATGTTGATCGCCGTGCAGACTAATCGAAAATGCACTGCCCATTGCAATCATCAGATGAACGATGTGGGCTAGCCCTAACAGCTTCGGTGCTGAGCTAATGCCGCACTGCCTTACGCGTCAAACTTGATCACTCGGTTGCAATTAGGAGGGAGACATCTACAGCATCCCGTCTGAAGAATCTTACAAAGTTCTGTTCTGTACAAACCGTACAAAATAACACGAAAAATCGGGGATCGGTTGAGTTTCTGATGGTAGCATTGGCGGAACGACAAGCAATAAACTGAGAGTTGCCTAATCCAGGTGTTCAATTTCGTTGGTTGCCTTCAATGTTTTCATACTACCAGGTGAAGCTACCCCTTGGAACATTTAATAAATGTAAGTCGCATGTCCCAAACGTGCATACAAGACACCACTCGTGTAATCCCTCTATGCACGCCACGTACAATCCTTTTCTCTGGCTCCGTCTTAGCCAGTCGAGTTGGAAGCGCCACCTTGATAAACTGGTACAATTTCCAGATTCACTGATCATTTGCGGTTCGGAGATCCACTTTCACCTGGGTCGATAGCGCACTTGACCTCTTGAGACACTATTTATGTGCTACTAGTGGTTTGATGATTGCCCATTTCACTAGAAAAGTGCCGTGGGTTCCAGAGGATATCACAAATCCTTTTCTATCGCACTCATGCTTAAAATGTACGACGGAAAATGCTATACATCTGGCGGGCACAACCTTCTTTATCGCGAAGTCGTGAGCAGAAAGAACCAACACCACGTATTGTATTTGAAACAAGCTTTTAAAGAGCACAAGAAAATTTTCCTGGTTGTGTTCAGATTACTCTTTATTAAATGTGCACATCGCACATATGTACGTTTACGTAATTAAAAATGAACCCGGCATGCAAGTAGAATCTCAAGATGCACTAGCCAGTGTTTAGATGTTCTTGAGACGTGTGTTACGAGGTTTCCTCAATTATCACCGAATTAAGTGGGCTGAAAATGCGTACACAAACGTCGTGGCTATTTTTAATTATTATGATATGCTTCGTTCTCGCAGAGTGGAAGGAACACATCTATTACCCATTGAGACCCCCTATACACGAGGGGAAACCGGCAATCCTAACTGTTAAATTTGGAATGCGACAGATCAGGTGTGGTAACGAAGAAGTAGACAGTAAGCTATAGCTACCGGGTTTCGAACATCTGGCCTGTTCGGTGAGGAGCGCCTAATATGCTCGACGACCGCCTCAAACCTGCAATTACTCAGGCCTTTTAGGCCGTGAATACCCGCGGTCACAGGCGTTTTTGATCTCTTGCGTCTTCAACCACCTTATTACTCAAGTGAATATAGTACGCGAGGGAAGGTTTCCACAAGTATCTCACAGAAACTACCAACAAGCCGCAAGAAAAAATGCCCCCCCCCCAAAAAAAAACAAGCGGGCTCACGGAGGCAGTGATAATGCCGAGGACTGGCTTTTTCCGCGAGAAATATTTCGCTTGTGAAACATTTTGTTGATAATCCTGCACAGCGAGCTTGACCCGATACCGAACGACCCCACACCCGTTTCCATCCTGTTGAGAAGCTGCACCCTGACAACCGTAAGAACCTAACTTTCCAGCCAAGAAGTCAACTGCAAACTTGCGGTACTGAAGCGAGACATCAAAGGGAACTGAAATACCCACCAACAATTCGCGGCTGCAGTTTCTGGTTTGCTGCCTTCAATATCAGGTCATATAACCGAAGGCCTCCTAGGATGACTCCTTACTTAGATTTAGGCAGCTGCGCAGTATCACGACCGAAGATGGACCAAGGGTCATCATGGACAACCAATAATGTGGAGTTGGAGGCAACATGCACGGTGAACCCTTCAGTGTATTTTCTTCCTCTCGCAATGTTCTGCTTTTAGCAAGGGTCCTATGGCGCTTGCCCAGTGATTTACGTGTTGACCATACGATATCCTAAATATATGCAAATATATACTAAGTACACTATACATATGTATAACCACGTGAACATACACAGTTTTGACAAAACCTGAAGGAATAACCTAGAAGATAAAAGCGCCGAATTCACGAAAACTGGTGGACTCGATACATTTTAATGTGCATAACGAAGTAATGAACGTCCAGGTGCCATTGTCATAAGTTTGGTTAGTAAAGTCACCTGAAACTCAGTACACCCGCCTGACATTCCATACTTCGAAACGATAGCATTTTAGCCGTTTTACCTATCAGTTTGACATTTCCTGCTCTCGAGTGTCAACAATCAACCGCCGGGCAGCATAGATTCTAAATCATCGTGTGATCACCAATATTCCCTAGGACATTTGGTCCAGTGACGCCCATTTCTCCGATCACATCGGCGTAAGCAATAATAGCACAGTGTGACCTGGGACGTCTGGACTGCAACCAACCCCACCAAGCACCTATTTAAGTTGATCGCAATGGGATAATAACGCCAAACAAGCGATCCTGTGCATATGGTTGAGACTTCACAGCCGGTTTACTTCCTGTGGCGATTGGCCTTGTATAGTGCTCCGGTTTTGGTCGGTACCTTACAGTCCCCTGTTTAAAAAACCAGATACTGAAAGGTGACAACTGAATAACCATACGGGAAAGAAGGTTTTTCGCACGCAAGAACCCCAGACTGGCAGTCATCACTTCCTTCAAGCATCGTCTCGAGGAATCTCGTGAACCCCAAACCGGCAGCCTAACCAGGCCTACATGAACCTGCTGAGGTTTTCACACTATTCGTCATCCGCTGATTGCTTGGGTTCATCCTCCAGCCACTGCCTGCCTTGGGGGACAGTGTAAGGCACAGCAGATGTTCCACTGACATGCACATGTTCCAACCAACTTAAGTTGCGCAAACTTAATGACACCGGGTAACTTGCGCCCAATCCCCGAGTTAGGATAAACTACCACCACGTTAAATTAATACTGAAATTCACCAAGGAACAATGATAAAGAGTAAAATTGGTAACGAATCGTTGCAGGAAACCGGTTACAGTGAATCTGAGACGCCAAAATCGGGAGGTTTTATTCCAAGGTTCATCACTGAGGTAAGCTAACGGGGCACCACGATCTCTGCTGAATGCATTAGCGCATCCGACTCGCAACAGGTCAAACTGCTCTATTAAACAAGCTATTAACGAAACTAAAAGTTTGACTTTAACGAACACGAGTCAGAACCACCGACAGTTCAACCATAAACGACAGGCGCTGAGTGGGAGTCCAATCCGAAATAAAACAAATCAGACCTCGTGAATTACGCTACTCCAAATAAAAATAGAAACCGAGGGACAACGCACACCGTCGGAGTAATGCGCACCTGTAAGACGAGTAAATACTTACATGCGTCGAACAACGTGATCACGCTTGGCCATGTTGACCTTTTTCCGCCAACCTGTTTGATCCAATGGTTGGTTGACAGTAGAGGCCACACTGCACACGCCATTAACGTTAGGTACCTCAGTACTCAAAGTGGACGGCACAGTCGTTGAGATGACACGGAGGGGATTGGAAGGCGTTGTGCTGGTTGGTACCGGAAGAGGTCTGATAGGCTGATTACACGTCGGCATATGAGGGACAGTGGACTGCGGGCTGGAATCTACCCCGTTAACTTCTAGAGGGCGTCCGGAAGCGGCGGGCACTTGAACCTGCTGTTGACGGACAACCTGATTCCGCTGATAGTGAGGATTCTGTCGCAGAGGCTCACACACCGGGCAGCCGCGGCTGTTGCAATACTTCCAGTGAGCGATAATTTGCCTTGAAGAGGCGCAGTGGGGTTTTTGGCAATTCTTCCCTTCCGTGCAGGTAGCCATATGCTGCAGAACGCCACGCATAGTGCGGCAGTGAGGCGTCGAACACTGACACGCCCGTCCATTGCCTTCTCCCTCATAACGCTGGCAACGCTGGGCGTGAAGCAAAAGAATTAATTGTCGCTGTATTAATTGCCGTTTCTCCGGGTCAGTTGCCACTGCTGAGGGTGCGCTGATTGCGGGGTAATTCTGAACAGCGGAATGACTCGTGGTTACTACTGTCACATGCCTGGCAGCTGTCGGATTAGCCATGACCGTCGTAGTTTGCGCGGGGTTGCTCTGGCTCGGTGCCAGGGTTGTAACTAAACGAGGAGAATATCCCTGAACAACTTGAACTTGCGGAGTGTAACTATTACGAGAAAGCAAAGTCTCAAGCATATCCGGCTGGCTGGAACTGGTGTTGCACTGCACATGTGTCATGTGTCCCGCGGGATTGTTGTGTGCAACATTAGTAGAATCCGCATGCGCGGGGACGTAAGATATTCCTCCCGTATGCGGCGCTGCGCAAGCAGGAACGCAAGGAGGTTCGGCGTCCGTAGGGTAAACGTGAGTAGACGTGCTTGGGGCGGACGGTTGCAAGCAAATTGTAGTGGGAGCAGAAACCCTGGTCGGTGAATACGTAACACGTTGTATGTGATATAAATCCTCGGAGCTTGAATAGGTAGTACTCAAGTAATTTAGAGCGTTAGAGCGTTGCAATGACGCATTTTGAACGCTGTTAGATCCATGGGGTTGACTTCGCTGCGTCTCGTGCGCCATTAATTGTGGTCTGAAGGCAGAGAGCAAATGAGCGGGAAAGTCACTGAAAGGATGAAATGCGTAGCTGACTAATTTTTCACGTGCCAAACAACGAAAATTATTATCATAAAAAATGACACCGTCCGGTGAAAAAATCTGAAGGCACAAAAACTGGCTGGCAAAAACTTTATTTTCCGTGGCATGATTGGGAGAAACGAACTCACATTGCCTTTTAGCCGCATTTAAGCGAAAGGGGCGAGGGCGCAAATCAGTACAAACCCATGAAATCCCGTGAACAATATGGCGGCCGAATACCGAGCTCTTCTGAAGACCTGATTGGTTGGGGAATGCAAGCCGGTCCACTATGAAATCAAGGTTAATGCAAACAAACAAAATAGAAGCAAAATCCTTTAGAACAGTTCTCTTAAGCCGAAAGTAGCATAGCCTTTTGTTTCTGAAAAACTACTAACGGACCAAGGCTGAATAAGAAAATGAATTTGTCTGATGATGATGTCCTGCCGCATTAATGTGTCGCACGGTCAAAGGCTAAGCGTATCATACCCCGGGTCTTGTATCTTCATTTTTTCTAAAGCCTGCCGCACTTTCAGTTCCAAAAACCTGGTTTCTGTTGTGAGGAAAGGCAGAACACTCAGCTCACCCTCGCGGTGAGAGAACGATGCTACATGAGAGTTCCGTTAAGTACAAAGCAGCATCGTCAACCACTTCTTTAGAGTTTGATCAGAGGAACAGGAAAGATTATCTAATACGTAAGAACACGGATGCATTTTCTGTTGTTTTCTTTGTTTTTCCCTCTTGTTTCTTCCCCCCTCTTTCGTTTTTTCTTTTTTCTTTTTGGCGGACGGCAGTGGTGGTCGAAGATGAGAACGATCCAAAAACCTATATATTCCTAATTTCAAGGACACTTTTCTTCCACATCTTAGTGCATTCCTGGGGTAAACAGGTCCACAGAGATATCAATTGGTGCATGAGAATCTCTTTCGGACCTTCGTTTTAGAACTGAGCGTGCAATGGTTGAGAAGCATCTGATAGACCTATGAGGAAAAGTTTTAATATATTAAATAGTTCACCCTCACTCTGTGAGCTTCCAGGGATAACACACCAATACCGGTCAAACTTTGAGGTTACCAAGAAGCAGGAAGGTCGCGAACTTATTTTGTGGCCCTCCTTTGCACTCGCCCAAACATGCTGCAATTTTTGATCAGACTTGAATGTACAATTTGGCCACCATATTTAACCACAAGACGAGTGCAGCTGCCATGCGGAACCGGGAAATCTAGAGCTTATCTTCATGTTGAGGGCATGGAAGGCCTATTTTCTGGCTACCGGTTGACTGTTCAGAAACCAACCATTCTAAGGCACTTAATAGTCTGATTTTGGATTTTCCCCATGGTCCCAGACTGTTGAACCGGAGCGTTGCCAAACTGCATATGCATTCGTCATCGCTTGCCAGAAGGTTATAGTCAGTTAGCGAGCCCTTCGGGTGATTCTTTACTGGCTACACTACTGCAGATTAGGTACCCCAAATGGTGACATTGAGGACGAACAACAATTTTCCCTGGGGATGCCACAAGGAGGGGAGTTTATTCAAACAAGGAACACAAGGTGGCCAAGCTCTGATACATAAAATACTCCGATCAGGATAAAAGAAGGATAGTAAGGCAAGAAACCGCCTTTGACAGTGCAGCACCGACCTGCAAGAAATCTGCAGATGTAAGTTAACAACCGAAAGTACCATAAGATTGAAGTTTATATGGTAGATGAATATGCGGTACCCGGTCAAAGGATTTTGCAGAACCGGTGAAGATGGTGTCTAGGACCATCCCATTAACGAATAATTGTGTCCCGCAGTCAATGGGACATGGCGTGTTCGTGACAGCATGTGCTAGGTAGGAAGCCTTGTTGATTAGGGAAAGAAGATTATTTCGTAGATGTGGCAGGAAGGCGTGGTTAAAAACGCATTCAGAAGCGCTTCTGGGGACACTATTCATATAAGCTGGGTGGTGTTGGCCCCAATTTTGAAAATCCGGCCAACAACTGCTTTGCTCCAAAAGGTGGGAAAGCGGTCGATTCTAGAGAGTTCCGAAAGGAAGGAGTGCCGGTTCTTGTCAACGCGTCTTGTGCTCCCTTAAAGGTGCGGGGGATAGATGTCATCCTTGCCCGTTGAACTGAAGAGGTTGAGCTCAACAACCAGATTTTCTATCCCTTCTTTAGAACTATCCAGGCTGTTCGGTCTGCTGGCAACCGTCCCCGTTGTTAGCTGAGGCTTGAGAGAAGTAAGACGGCAGTGGACTGTGAATTAAAGATATCCGCCGCCTGAGACGGAGAGATTTCTGATAGCCCATTGACATGTTAAAGAGCGAGGTGCTGGACCTGGTTTCTCCATCCCATTCAGGAATTTATAAAGGATAGACAAGTCCAGGTGCGTTCAAGAGTGGGCCCGTCGCCGTTGAGGCATAAAATACTCGTTTTGCAGAGACTGCAAATACGTCTGAATTCACGTCAGCCTGATTTAATCTGATAAACTCGGGCCTAGAAAACCACATGAAACGCTCATCTAGGACAGCGCCCCTTTCAGGACTGTTTGTTGGGCTTGATCAAGCGTGCAGGTGTCTCAGCCGCAGGCTAGGCCTTTGTCTAATTTAGGAATACTTTTCGGCAGGACAGTCCCTGTCAAAGTTTAAACGAATTCGCGGACTAGTCGTGTTTTCCAATGAGTTTTGCATCAAATTAGGTCAAAAAACTATCCTAAACATGCGAAGTGAATCAACGAGCAAATAGGGTTGTATATCGTTGATCGACTTCACCCGGACCATGACTAGTGCATTTCCTTTTTTACCTCGGCTACGGAAGGAATTTCTTGCCCACGTGCGCGATTCCCCAAATAACAGGTCTTTTAAAAAGACATTGACAGGTAACCCAGTGGTCGACAACTTCTTACGGTTTAACAGCATCCGTAGTTCCTTATACGTCACATTTAAAAGTGGGCCGACTTTTATTAGCATTGATAGCCTAAGTGCGCAACACACATGAGCGTCCATTTTTTCTTCCATTTTCCGCATGTTCCCACGACCAGCCCTCCTCTTCTAATCCATTTATGTATTTATCTTTTGCTCATCTCAGGTTGGAATCTGCTCCGGCTGCTCCCACTGTGAATGTGTGCACAGGTGACCGCACCCCCTTTCCTTAACCCCTTCATTTGCTTGCAAGCTATCACGTTTAATATCTTTCGGTTCTTTGAACATTGAGATAAATATTAGTATGTTTCGATTCATTATTGGACGTACAAAACCTTGCACCTTATGGTCTTATTTACAAACTTAACTTTCCGAAATGTCGGAAACTGCCAGCTACCTCCTGGTACCGTTACATTCCAGTGGATGCAATCCTACTTTTACCTGCATTCCACTTTTATTGCAAGATTCCCTGCCTCGTAATCAGTAACTTGTAGCAAAGCCCGAGGCGCTGAATTTTTTCTTCTATATACTGGGCCTATAGTTTTATCTGAGTGCTGACATTGTTTTCATACTCGGGCTACAGCGGTTTCTACTGCCCTGGTACGGCCTCTCCATGGAAACCCATTGTATGGCTCGCTCGTCCGTGCACATTGAAGTTAACCAGAATATTGCGGAGCCCTGCCAATCCACCGCTTTGGCCAATGTTGGTCGGACAGGCAGCTCCATTGTGGCGATGTGGGGTGGAGGATCTCTCGCGCTCATGTCCAGAGATTTGTTGGCTCCGCCAACTGGCACGGTTGTGATTAACCTCTTATTTCGGCTTGCGCTCTAACCGTCCTTCGAATAACGCAATCCACCCTTAACCGCAATTTGCAAATCTGCGTGAAAATGTCCTTGGCACTTAGCCTTATTTGTGGCCGTTCCACAGTGTAACGTGTTGTAACTTCCTGCCGGTTTCCTCGGTCACTCTGAGAACGCACCGTTTTCAATCGTAAACGTTTGCCTCTACCCAATCGTGTTTTAAGGGCCCTACGGTCACTGAACATTTAAGGATCTTCGTAAATCAGCCTTTATCTCCATTTCCCCATATTACTGCTCGTCATGAACTGCCCACCCCTTTGACTGCCTTTCTTCCGCTCCTAGGCAAATCACTTTCCGTGCTCCGTTGTTGTTCCCCTCCCACTGTTTGGCAAAAAGTATCTCCTTTACTATTTCCATTGGCCTCAAGCTGAAGTGGTCACTCTACTTCCTGTCCTCTTGACAGCAGTTTAATGAACATGGTATTTGATCGCAACAGCTTGGATAATCTATACACTACGCTACCTCCAACCCTGCTTTCACTTAAACCCTTTGTTTTACGATTTTCTTTCTCTGCGTTTTCCTTGCTTCATTCCGTTCTCCATTTTTCATGTTGGACTTCCTCGTTTTTCACTCCCTTACTGATTCTTGGAACCACAAGTGTGACGGTGAACACAGTTTCCACCGACCAAGCTTGTCTTGAGAATTCTGCAGAGACGGATGCTCTGTTTATAATCATTGTACTTTTCTAACGGGACAATTTACTCCTCGTTTTTTCGTAACTTATGTCATCTCTAACATGAAAACCTGATTTCCCTTCCGCATTACCATAGACATTGGTCATGAGAATAGCTTTCCCTCTGTTGACAGAAAATATACAGTTATTAATAATATATCCCAGTACACGTTAGCACGGAGTTTAATTTAGAGCATCGTCGTTGTGATTAGTTGTTTTCCTGCTCACTACCAGTTGATTATATTAACCATCACCACGGCCAAAAATTTGGCTTATCCATGGTACGTTCCCATTTTATCCTGCAATGCATTTCTCACCTTATTAGTGTAAAGCGCAAAAGCAAATGGAAATAATAAGTCTAAATTACTTTTAAAAATTTTCAATCTAGAAGCGTCTATGCCTACAGCCACAAAGTTGACTGACCGCTAGATCGATGCCCTAACATTTTCCAATCTGCAGAATAACCGTCGGCCCTGCTCTTTTGTGTAACTAAATCATACTCGATATCCTCATAAACCTAAAGCGCTTAAGCACTAGTAGACTCCATTAGCAAAATGGCGGATGATATGCCGGAAACAGTCTGCATCAGGATCAGAATAAAACGGTTCCAACGTAAACGCTATAAACGGACATGATTAACCTGGGCGCTTAGCAGTGTGATCGATTTCCCTCTTGAAGTTTTAACTTTTGGCGTATCTCATTCTTTTAGCACAATATCACTGGTAGTCCTCATTCAGTATGAAACGCTGAGACAGCCTAACTAAGTATTTCTGATTTGACTAAGGCGTTCAATTATTTCAATCTCCGGAAGCGGTTTTATGCTTCTCTCCTACTACTCCATTGTCACCACAAAAATGCAAGGGAATAACGCAACGTGCCTAAATGGCTTTGACGTTAGATAGTCCTCGAGGAAAATGAAGGTACCACGTGAAGGAACAATACGCTTTTCTTGGTCGTCTATGGCAATTAAACCCTGAAATAGGCAATAGGTATAGTAGAGAACAAAAAGCCTCGGCCTGCAAGCATAAGCTTACTCGCGGGTAGGATGACCGATGAAATAACGGTTTCTGTTATAAAAGCAAACCAGTTAAAAATAATGGACGTAAAATAAGATCAATAATAAAGCCCCCGGAAAAAGATTCGGAAGTCGTCATGGCTTGGTGAGAGTTCATATTTCACATTTGGACAAAACAACGGAGACAGCCATGATTATAAAAACTTAGCCCACCTTGTACTGTATGCAAACAGACACAATAGGGAAACCCGTAAATAAACCCATGATATGTACAGAAGTTTTCTTAGACCTTGAAAGCAACAGGACGATAAGAATATTTATGGAGATAATTCTTAAGTATATCATAATTGGCTATCTTTATAAAAGGCGCTGTCAACATAGGCATAATGTAGGAGGCAGAGGAATAGTGTGTCCTTTTTTACCATCTGTGCGCAGCGAGCAAGGCTTTCAAATTCGAGATCACTCACAGCATTATTCCAGGAATCGATTACTTAGTTTTCAAAGGCACGCTAAAAGCAGACGGAAAGATGAATAAAGAAAATGGCAAAACAAAAACACCACTGGAAGAAGGTATCCAGGAATCTACTTCTTTTGCGAGTTTTCATCACCGATGAAGCTGCCAGCACTCGATAAGAACACACCAAAGAGTTAAGAGGACCCAAAGGTTCTGCGTAAATGGGTGAATGGTGGGCAGCGATGAAATGCAACGGGGTGATATTCAATAATTTAGAGGACTGCCACAGAAAAATTATAATCTTAGCGCTGTGTCGCGTAGGAATAACCATGTGATAAGTCAATTTTGGGCAAATCTTTGTTCCCTCACACTTGACAGATTGCTGAGATTTGTGGTAATTTTTGCCTAAACTGGGGGATCTTATTCGTCGTTGACAGGCAGAAGATTGCTTCTCGGATGATTGCGAAATATTTTGTTTCATTGATTATTCTTATGGCATGGGTCCTACTGTTATTTCTGGTCCTGCCTGGGTGACCCTGATCAACCAATTCTTTCGTTATGGATAACATTCAGGAGCATTACATTACTGTTTGTTGCGCGCGAACATTTACCGCCACGATTGTCCTCGCGCAATGTTCGATAATGAGAATGTTCTGTATATGAATATAAGGTTTAGGAGTTGTTTCAGTGCTCCTCCTTTTATTGGAGAAACGTAAGTCCAAATGTGACTATCGATGTTTCACTGGTTCATGTTTGTTTATTGAGGAGGTTAGAATAAATGACGTAGCCATTGAATATTTTATGCAATGGGTTTTATGAATTACAGTTTCATAAATATAGCTTGAATGTCCGATGAAAGTGGGTGAGAAGGGCTTTTGTTAGCGCAAGGGACCGCTGATTGCTTTAAGGTGTGCCATCTGTGAGGTAACTATCTTTTGGGGACATCAGAATATGCGTCCAAAATTGCGTTCTGCTCATGGGTAGGCTTAATAAAGTTATGCTAAAACTTTAACAACCTTAAATGCAGCTTGCACGGAAATTATCGTGAAGTGGTACTCTCATCCCAGGCAGTCAGCAAAAACAAGCATTAACAAAGTGCTCAGTTTCTCATAAGATTCGTGGCAATATCCGCATTGCGTGTGTGCCATTCTGGGCAAGACCTGCGCAGAGAACCGCGGAACTGTGACCACGAGAAATCGTGTGTTCTCGCTAACGTGAACCAGGTTGCGTTGTCATTGTCTTAAATGGAAACGTCTCAGCGTGAAACTTGCATGAAATTCCGTGTGAGTGAAGACTTGGGGTATCTCATGAACGCTGGATCTTACAACACACGAAGAACTTGCAAAATCGTGGTGTTCGGCACGGAATAGATCTATTGTTCAATCTCAGCTGGGATAACTCGGAGTCCAAGTTTAGTGGATTTATTTCTAGACCCCATAGATCTCCGATGGGTACAGATGAGCTGCTACTGTACCGTGCATCGCTCATCTGACAGGTTAAGTTGAGGCAAAATGATATATTCTGTATTTTCTTCGATGAAAGTCGGTGAAATTCACTGCATTTTTGCAGAGCTTAAGCCATGGATTTCTACAAGCAAAATAGCATTTTTGAATTTCAGGACAATTTGGAAAGTGGCCCATTATACTGCAGCGGAATAATTACCTGTTGGTTATTAGCTGCAGACTTTGACACTGGAGAAAGAGCATACATTCTTCGGATAACTTGGTCAAGGCAAAAGAGAGCGTGGATCGCCTGTGGATAACAGGATGACACCCTGCAATCCTGGAAGTTATGAGATAGTGACTTTCGACAAGGGGAATTTCGACTTCATCAAATTGGAGCTCTTCCGTTTCTTGTAATACTCACTGACAGGCCGCAATCTTCTTTCTAATGACACGCATTTTTTGCATATGCATATTGCCAAGAACATTTAACGCTCGAGTAAAAGGTAGTGGAATATTCCGTCTCTGCAATTTTGAGGTAGTAAACTGGTTTGCAGATTGCTTCTGCAATTTTCAACACTAACAAGGCTATGGTTTCTATGTAGAGGAATGGAAAGCATACGCATACCGTCAGCCGCTTTTTTAAACTTAATAGGTATGTTTGAATGGCCAACTTATCCCTGACATTCACGAAGGTCATTTGGGTTTCCTTCTGCGCGCAGGCGTCTTTTTTCATCCAAATTTATGTCCACGTTCGTGTGGCGTTGCAAGAGATTTGTTGGTCCTTTTTATTCCTGAAAATATACTTATCTTAGTAAATGTTCACCTTGGGTTGCTGTCACAAAGACAACTGACTTTCAGTTCACGGTGGTGAAGTCAACCAGAGTGCCATTTAATTCCATAAAAGGAAGGGAATAAACAGATTTCAAGAATGATTCATCAGAGTTTCCTCGGAAAAAGGAGACCTCTTGATCAAAAGCTAACAATCATTGCAAGATCACCTGCCAGGACTTTCAGGAAAACGCTTCTTTGTTGAACACAGGCTTCGATTTTCTTTTTCAGTAGCTCGGTAAAGTGCCTCCCGGAGTTTATTCGGGCGGGTTAGAAAAGCAATGCCTTGGCTGATGGCGCCATTCTCTTTGTCGGCGTCCGTCAGAATCGGTGGATAATGAAAATATTTGGGGCTCATAAAACCTGCAGAACGTCTTTCTGTATCAGGAGAAAATCAGTGAGTTGGTAATCTCTTTAGTTCGCATCACCTTTACCGCAAGTTTCTATCCTGAAAGGGTAAATGCAAAGGTACTTATATAAGATTAAAAAATTCTCCTCGTGCGCTAACGAGTGATATTTTTGCTGCATTTTGCTATCATTCAGGTAGATGAACAGACACTTTAGCGCTTAACTTCAGAGTTAGGGCCGTCAAACAGAAAATTATCAAAATGGTTATCGTTCTACCAACACCGACTCGCAGAGCGGCAGGATTAAAGAAGAAAGATTCATGCGTAGGTTCCTCAAAGTCAGTGACATATGTGAAGCAAAAAATACTGGAGGAAAATGCGGAGTCACACAGGTCATAAACATAACACGCAGGTACGTTCGATTGTGTATTAGAAACCTACTTTAATCACTAGAATGCGGTTCGTTATTTGTTTGGGCTAGTTTGGAACTTACAAAAGAATGCAAATTAATTACCAGCCCTGGGTGAGTGAAGGCGGTTTTGAAGCGCATCCTCAGCGTTAGGACGTCCCCAAAATAAGCTGGCACAATGAATCAATCGAAACAGCAAAAAAGACAAGGCCGAAAGCGCAAATACACAACTCTGGTATAGAGCAAATTATGACTCAAGCGAGTTCACCAACAAGCATAACTGCTCACTACAAACGGTTCGTCCTGTGAATATCCCTAAGTTTGTGTTCGCATTTAAAGCCACACGTAATAATTAAACAAATGAAAAGAGCAATATTAAGAAGCATGCAAACTGGATTAAAACGATTAACGAACAATTCAAACGGACGATTAACGCAACCGTTCCTATTCCCTTCCGCAAAGAATGGCGATGAAGTTTGAATTACGGTAGTTGCCACCTGGCATCCATCCGGTAGTAAACGAAAAACAAGGGAAGACGCTTATCCAATTTGCTAGAAAGCCCTAATCACGCCGTGCGTCCCTCTGGAGGTCAGCTTTACTGACGAACGTGTGTTCTGGGAAGGGTTCCTGAACGCTCACAAAACGCCATTTGGGGAAGGGACATTTTTCAATGTTTTCCCCATTAAAAATTTTCATTTAACTGGGAATAAAGAGTGAAAAAATTTGTCGCTTGGCTTGCATCTAACGTCCGATAAACTGAGCAAAGTTGGGCACCATGGTGATGAACATTTTCCCGGAATTCAGGGAACGCATGCCGTCTCAGGAGGCAATAAAGTTTTAAGACAATTACCATGCAAGTTTTCACGAGATTTCCTCCAACTTCGTCAAAAGACTTGAAGTCTCTGGCCAAACGTTTTGGATACCCTCAAATAGTCCAGACTTGAACGGTATTGGAAAATTACTTTCCGTCCGGAAAAGAACGTCAACGAGCAACCTGTGTATTGGTCACTGATGCCCATGTGCAATGGTGCATAAAAATTGACTGTGATTTCATAACGAAACTGGTGGAATCCATGCGATGAAACTGGGAGAATGTTCAAGAAATAACGAAGATCTATCAATTCGGCGATAAAAAACATCACAAATTCCAAAATACTTTTATGGTTTCGTTGTAAAGGAACCCATTTATGTTTATGACCTCCGAAACTAACATTGCAGAACTTGGCTGAATACCGTAATATCGTAATCTTTGAGAAATTTTCCTTGGACTTGCTAGCCGAGTGCATTCTGACCACGAGTATTGCCTTTCCATATCTTCGTTACTACTCGATGGTTCCGGAAAAAATAAAAGTGATTGCTTCCATCTACAGGACGTAAAGACCGGAGGTGGGACGTGCCAATCAGGAGCATGTTGCTTGGGCGTTGGCAAAAGCCGTAAATGCACGATTGTGGCTAAAAGTTCATCAAATCTTCGTGATGCAACATGGGCACGCCAATGTGTGTACCCACGTGGGAAATACAGGTGCACAGTTGCATTTTGGCGTGGACGCAGTTTCTGGTGGAATAGTGGCGTACAGATATATTTGTATGTGATAGCGGGTCTAATACGGTGCGTTGTACTGAAACAGCGGTCGCAGAAACCAGTGGCTGCTGACAATCCATATCAGATAGATATTTATCAAATTGTCTAGGTTGAATACGTTCAGCAAAATTTGTATTCACATCGACAGTTCCTAGTTTATTTTAGGAACTCCGCTGGCCAGGTAATATTCAAGGTGCCGCTGATCACAATAGACTCGAATGAGAGGGATTGATGGAAATTGCCATCAAAAAGCGAAGGCATGAATGGGATGCCTATGCGTATTTTCACGAAATTCGGAAACCAAGATTGCCTCTAACTGGGATCAGTTAGCACCGCCACACGATTTCAGATGAGTCATCTGATGTTTGCCTTGCTCTGTTCGATGCGCTTTCATATGGGTCCGGGTTTGATTTGTGGCTTGGATGGCTTTTAAAACTGTTTAAAGCTTGGCCAAAAACAGGTTCATCGATATCCAGAAAATGGTCTGTGGTTCGTGCAGCGAATTCCCGTTGGTGACGAAGGACCTCCAAAAGCTCCACTAGGCCACAATGCCATGTCTGTCAACGCG